>BQNB010107128.1:0-13452 GCA_026074375.1 Tanacetum coccineum | reverse complement strand
GATTAGGGTTTTTTTTTATTGAATGAAAGATCGAGGAAGAAGATGGGGAGGGGTTGAAGGGAGGAAAATTGATTAGGGTTTTGCTTATACAAATTTATAATGTCATAATGAACTTCGAAAAGTTTTAAAATTAGCCACAATAAGTGAGCCTAAAATACATAAACACATAACTAAATAAGTTATAATCCGACTATCTTAGCCATAACAAACACCCCTTAATGCCACTAAATTAGAAATTTATATTTCAATGATTTTTGAAAACCGTTGAAGCATTACTCTAATGATATCACTCCTCCTCCACTAACATCGAGTTGAACGGTTAAGAAGGGCGTTTGGAGAAATAGGTCTTGGGCTTCTCAACTCGTGGTTATAAGGTTGTTGACCCTTAAAGATTTCAATCGGCACTCAAAAAATACACGAGATCAGGGTTTTTCGGCCTATTTAAGTGTCTATCGAAACCAACTATCATATTAACGAACCTAAAAATTGAAATGACATATAATAGTGATAGATAGAGAGATAATTCGTCTTCTTATCGAAGATAAGCAGAGTTTGAACCATTATTTTATGGCTTCATAGGAAGGAAGAACAAATGGAGAAAAGAAACGTTGCTACATAATTTGAATTTTCAAAACTGGGTCAAGATCGATCGAGACTCTTGGAACTCAAATAGCTTGAAACATGGCACTGTCACGGCCGGTCCTGAGGTTTAGGATTCCCTGGGCGAGTTTTCCAAAAAATACCCCTATCAAAACAAACGAACTCACTATTTTTTTATTGACATACAATCAAACACATATCAACATAAGAGGGTACGGTACTACGATGTACCATTGTTATCACAATGTTATAGGCACCTTCTTTCTCTTATGACGCATCGGAGCCGTTATGCATGTCATAGTTGCACCAAGGTTTGGGTGTTATAGCTATAGGCTCCTAGTCATTTGATTAATAAGCGTTGTAAGTGTTTTTAAAATACGTGTTATATGAATTTCGTTAAAGAGAGCATTTTAATTGTGTTTTATAAACGTTATTGGGTTGCAGGACACGTGAAGACACGTATAACATAAACGTATAATTGAGTCCACCTAACACTCTTAGAAACTTAGACGTCAAAACTAAATTTCATTTACATAATTAAAATTCATTTATAAAACCGCTATATTTTTAACATTGGGATGTTAAAGACATATATGCAAACTACTATCTGGATTAAATTTTCATTATTATTTTTAAAATTTATTATTTTCCATATCTTCGGACAATATGCCAGGAGGTATGTGCCAATAATAACTCATTATTTGAAAATTAAAAAGTAAATGATAAGAGTTATAATTAAACCAATTTCGCTTCCCTACGCAAAGTTCATTTTTTACTCTTTTTTATTCCCACTCGACCAATCACAAATAGGAAAAGTATGAGTTTGCATCTTCTTCCTGCTAACCCTCTTTTACCAGTCGACGACGCGTCTTTTTCCCGACCATAAAGGATTCACAACATCAAAAAATTTATGCCTATTTTTATCATCAGAACTCTCAACCAGTTTACCAGTTAACCATCAAAACACCAATTTCATCACACAAAACCGATTTATAACATCATAAAATTTGATGCCCCTCATTTGTTTGATGCCCTGGGCGGTCGCCCACTTCGCCCGGCCCCAGGGCCGGCCCTAGGCACTGTGTGTTATGTCTTCTTCAAAAAGCTTTAAAAATTTAAGTTAAAAGAGTCATTATATATTTTTGACATCATATTTAGTACAATAGTTTTTTATTAAATAGCTTGAAACTCAAAGAGTAGCTTGAAACAGTGCACTTTGTTATGTCTTCTTCAAGTAGCTTTCAAAATTTAAGTTAAAAAATCATTTTAAATTTTTATCATCATATTTAATACTAGTTTTTTATTCAGTTAACCAATAAAAATTGACAACCAGTTAAAGATGACATTATCATAAAACTCTGTTTTAATAGTATTTATAGATATAGATAGATTATAGATATATTCACTTTATTCTATAACACAATTAATTATTAATGTTTGCAAGTTATCTAAATTATACAAATATTTATATGTTTTATTTTTGTCTAAAGCTTACGAACGAAAATTCTTAATAACTTTTGTAATTAAACTTATATACTAAAACTAACTAAATTTCTACTCACAAAGCTACACTAAACACGTTTTTAATATATTTTATTATAAAAAACTATTTCCCTTCTCTCTATCAAATCACTTCTGTTCCACTAAAAGATACAGCTCACACATCACCGTCTCTTCCTCCCTCTCCACCTGTCTACTCCCATTTTTTTAAGAGTGATGCTAGAACCACAAAAAACTTACAAAATTTTTTCCACACAATGATGTGTCAAGTAAACTATTGGGTGTATTTAAGAGAGAGAATTAAAAAGTAAGTTAACAATGCCACTAGCATTATGACAAGTCATTTTGTAAATTTTTTTGTATAAATCTCTTTGTGGTTCTAGCATTTTCCTTTTTTTAATCCTATTCTTCATAAACAAATCCCACCTCTATGACTTCTTCTTCTTTGGTGGGATAATCCACTTGCATCAAATTTTGTTATTACATATTCACTATTTCAAGGTTTTTCAGATCAATACACACAGGGTCGGTCCTGAGGTTTTGGATGCCCTTGGTGAGTTTTCCAAAAAATGCCCCTATCAAAACAAACAAACTCACTATTTTTTATTGACATACAATCAAACACATATCAACATAAGAGGGTACGGTACTACGATGTACCATTGTTATCACCATGTTATAGGCACCTTCTTTCGCTTATGGCGCATCAGAGCCGTTATGCATGTCATAGTTGCATCAAGGTTTGGGTGTTATAGGCAGAGACAGAGCTAAGACCAAATATGACCGGGCGCACATTTTTTTAACCGTAATATAATAGAGTTAAAAAGTGAATTAAAACAAAGATTTCATTAAAACGATAAGACTAGAACACATTTCAATTGACCGGGTGCATTTATGATACATTTGAGAAAAATCGTTGTTTTTTTCAAAAATTAACACTACATCGAAAAAATCCATAGGTGTCCCGAGCACCCGCGGGACACCTCCTGGCACCGTCCCTGGTTATAGGCTACTAGTCATTTGATTAATGAGCGTTGTAAGTGTTTTTTAAATGTAGTTAGAATTTTTAGTAGCGTGTTATATGAATTTCGTTAAAGAGAGCGTTTTTTTGTGTGTTTTATAAACGTTATTGGGTTGAAGGACACGTGAAGACACGTATAACATAACGTATAGCTGAGTCCAACTAATACTCTTAGAAACTTAAATAGACGTCAAAACTAAATTTCATTTACATAATTAAAATTCATTTATAAAACCGCTATATTTTTAATATTGGGATGTTAAAGACATATATGCAAACTATTATCTGGATTAAATTTTCATTATTATTTTCAGAATTTATCATTTTCCATATCTTTAGACAATATGCCAAGAGGTATGTGCCAATAATAACTCATTATTTAAAAATTAAAAAGTAAAAGATAGAAGCTATAATTAAACCAATTTCGGTTCCCTATGCAAAGTTCATTTTTTACTCTTTTTTATTCTCACTCGACCAATCACAAATAGGAAAATTATGAGTTTGCACCTTCTTCCTGCTAACCCTTTTTACCAGTCGACGACGTGTCTTTTTCCCGGCCATAAAGGATTCACAACATCAAAAAAATTATGCCCATTTTTATCGTCAAAACTCTCAACCAGTTTACCAGTTAACCATCAAAATACCAACTTCATCACACGAAACCGATTTATAACATCAAAAATTTTGATGCCCCTCATTTGTTTGATGCCCTGAGCGGTCGCCCACTTCGCCCGGCCCGAGGGCCGACCCTGAATACACAAACTAAATGCCTCCCGTTAATTCAATATTCTGATTAGATTATGGTTTTTTAATTCTTTTACACAACAATACTGGGTGCTTAAAGCTTTTTGGGGTTTCTTTTCTCTCTCTTTAAAACATGAATGCAAGATCCTCACGTACCTAACAAAAACAATATCTCCGAATAGATTAAGGAGATATTGAATGGCGGAATAAGTTAAGGTAATTATTGTGATTAATTTTTTCTGATCTGGGTCAATCGATTGTTTTTATTGGATTCTTTGTAATAGTTGATTAAAATGGTCTTCAATCAAATTATCTTTTACATGGTTAAGAAGTTAAGGCTTTAAGAAACAGAATGTATAAATTGCTTCATTATTAAAAAAGAGGCGGATTGAACTTAAGTTTTCAAATATTGTATCATTTTTATCTGAAGCAGTTTTTCATCAAGGTTCTTTAGGTTAGGTTTTCTTTTTTCTTTTTAATTCAGCTACTCTATTTAGTCTTGGTATATTTGTTTGTTTTTGTTGTTGTTGTTGGCAGAAACTCTACTGTAATGGACTTCATTGATAAAAAACAAGCATGAGTCCATGGCAAGTCAAAACCTTCAAAGGTATTGCTCACAACATGTTATGGTATGTATTTTTACCCTTTATATATATATATTATATTATATATATATATATATATATATATATATATATCATATATATATAAATATTATACATTACATATGCATACATTTTTAAATATTAAGTTTCTGATTGATACAATCAATGGTAGAGACCATAGTTGTTACATTAAATGACTGATGAGTGTCTTATCTTAAAAGTTCCAAATTTTCATGATTCATATATTCAGAGTCTGAAAAGAAACTTCAAAAGCATATTTTCTATTTGTGATTTTTCATTGGTCAGATAAATAACTATCAAGTTGGTTTTGTGTTTGGAAAAGTAGTAATAGGCTGGTCCAAAAGGCGGTTTGGCAGAGTGGTGAGGTTTATACTTTGTCGCATTTCGTAACGAATGTGAATGGGTTTGAGAAAGCCTGTTTGAAAAGTAAGGGTAACATGGATTTGAGTGAATTGGATATTGAGAGTTTGTATTGAAAAGTGTCGACGTCGAAGAAGGGTTTGTTGAAGTTTATGAAAGAGGAGTTACCAGGAGTGACGTCGCATATAGTTTATATTAGTATGTTGTTTAGTTAAGCTTAAAATGGGATGGTTGGGCGAGTTGGTCAATTAAATGGGCAGTTCATGAGTGCTATTTCAGTTAGAGTTGGCAAAATGGGTTGGTCGGGCAAGTTGGTCAATGTTGTGAGGATCCGAACGAATTCTAAATATGTGTGCACTTTGCTCTGCCAAATCATAGTGTGTCAACAACTTGGTTTTCTAAAAGTGTGACCATACCATTGTTGATTTTATTCTTTTCTCTTTAAATTTTAAGCAGATGATCCTGTATGGATCTCCTATTTGTTTGCATATATGTTTATGGTCCCTATTTTAGAGTGTTAAGATCATGATATAAAAATAATTTTTTGGATCCAATGATGTTTAGAATGTTAAGATCAGGATGTTCTAAAGAAGAATATTGTATAACACGTACGTAGTCTAGATCATTTTTTCAATTGATGGATTAAAGATCAGTTTACAATAGCAAATGTGTGGCAAACCCAAATGGGTTAATAGGCGATGATTATGATTTTATGCAATTATGGTTCCACAAATCGCACTTTACAGGCACCCGTACCTTGGTCAGGCAGCCACACCGGGATTGTGGTTGCAACCATGACGAGTGTTTTGTGTCGTTCCTACATTTGCAAATCTTAGCCTCGGAATTTCGCAACTTATATGCATATTGGTTTCCTAATAATTGATTTGTTCTCTTATAGCCACTACACAACCTGCTCAATCCGATAGACATAGTGCGTTAAAGCTAATGCTTGACAACATGGCCTGCATTCCTTGCGCGTTTGGCTAAACACGTACAACATCCTCTACTTGGTTTATGTTAAGACAAATACTTTTTTAAAGAAGCGGTAGAGGGGTTGATGACGTTCGACGAGTTTAAATTCAAAGCAAATGAAGGTAATTGGCGATTATGTGTAGCGGAAATAGTCGGGACATTAAAGGGTAGACTTGGTAGAATGAGCGCAGCAGAACCTGAAATTGAGAGTTTTGACAAAATCTTGTTTTTGAAAAATAAAATATTCGTCAGCAAAGAAAAGGAGCTTGCAGAGTGTGATAAGGTGCTCTATCTATCCTACAAAACAAGTTTCGATATAATAATACTAATAAGAGTTAAAAAAAACTTCAGTATATACCCTTAGTTATATTATAAATTTTTTTCTACAGATTAACATAGATGAATACTTCAGTTATGGAGCGTTGGAGGGAAATGACCTGATGTGGACACTACATTCTCTAATGGTAAGCAGATAGGGATTTCACCTTTTAAGTTATATTAATTAATTACACATGTTGTCGCTGCATTTGATACCCAAATACGTTAAAAGCCAAAAATTCTAAAAATCGTTAATCTCGAACCGTTAGTTTCGGGTATTCAAATTGATGTCCCTCCCAAAAGTAAGTATAAATCTCATATGGTCAATGAAGTTTCTTGACTCAACCACTGCCTAAATAAAACTCCATATGACCGTGGAGTCGTAGATTCCTTGTAATAAGGATAAAAATAACATTTAATCAATCAAATGACGTTGTGAGACTAATGCTAAATTTTTTATGTAGCTATACAACTGAGGCATAATGTAGAATAAGTGATTCTTTTAAGTTTTAGTCATGAAAACAATGTTTTCGTTTATATGTTATATCAGTTCATAGTACAGATTGTATTAGTTGATAATGCATTGTATCAATTCATAAAGAAAACTTTTTAATAAATAATGTGAATGTATTATGTATTGTTTTTTGTTTGGTGTCAACAAAATAAGTTTGTTAGTAATAAACATGTGTTATATTATACCATGGCTTGGAATTGTTAGTGTATACATGTTTATATTTTCTCCTATTGTTTATAGCGGTAAGAAATTCCGAAAACTATTTGTTGTCAATAGAATACCATTGTTGTCAATAGAATACAATTGTTTGCATAACGATTTATACAAAACACATCGCAGCGAAGGCGAGCACCAAAATCTTGTTAATATCTATTGCCTTAAAATTTTAAGATACATAAAATAAGGGTAAATTACATTGTTGGTCCCTGAACTGAGCCTTGTCTGCCCGTTTGGTCCCCAGATAACGGGGACTCTTGTACATCGTCCTTATAGGCAACTGTTGTTGCCCGTTTGATCCCTAGAGCTCCTTTATAGGTAACGATGGTTATTTCCGTTGTTATCTTGGCCAAGTCGCCTTTTCACTGAATGGTACAATCGTCTTTTTAATTTAAATTTAGATTGCATCGCTGGTCCATGGGAACTTAGTTAATACAGTAAACATTATTGTTCAATTTTTTATCTTATTACGATTGCACGGTTGGTCCCTGAGCTATTTTTTCCCGCCTTTTTTTCTTTTCCACCTAACTTGTCATAAAACCCGATTCTAAAATCCCAATACCCGTAATCTACAAACCAACTCATATACATTACCAAACAAGTGATTCACATGTGAAACTTAAAAAAGACTTTGGTTCTTTTGGACACCACCTTAGCTGACTATTACTTTAACAATCAAAAGGCTCATAACCTTAAAAATGTAAGTTTGTATTGTGTAATGGGCTTAGCCTAAGTTAGTATTTGTTTAGGGATATGATACTATATGTATTCACACGACATTATGAATTGATATACACAATTATACCATTTTGCATGGTATCAGAGCCACAAATCACCTTGATACAACTAAAAAACTTGAACCCCGAGCTACACCATCTGTATTTTTGGGACATGCTACAAATCATCATGAATATCATTGCCTTTACCTTAACACAAATAAAATTATCATTTCTCCTCATGTAACATTTGATGAAACAGTTTTTCCGTTTGGTTCAATAACACCCACCTTGAGTCCTTCATACAATTTTTGGGATGATTCATATAATATTATTTCTACTATCATCTGATCCTCCCCCACCACTAACTCAAATACCTCAATTGTGCAAACTAATACGCCTAATGACCTGCTTCTACACGGGCCCACCAACTGATCCAAATCATACCAACAACGTAATTGTTTACGCATGCCCCATTGCTACCAATCAAGCCCAAAATTCTACCCCTGAAATTAGCCTCATTCCAATCTTTATGTTGGACCCAAATACTGGCCCAACTACATCACATGCTACCGGCCCAACTACCTCTCAGCCCGCTTCCGTTTCTGTTTCCCAAAATTCATCCACTAATCTTGTTAACCCGACCTCGGTTTAGGTTCACCCCATGGTCACACGTTCTCGTGTCGGGACTGTTAGTCCCACTTAACGTTTTAACCTTCATGTGTCGTCTATCTTCCCTTTACCCAAGTCCTGTAGTGATGCATTTAATGATCTAATTTGGCAAAATGCTATGTTTGATGAATATAATGTACTTATTAAAAATAACACTTAGACTCTTGTGCCTAGACCCACGAATGCTAATATTGTTCGTTGTATGTGGTTGTTTCGTCATACGTATTTAGCTGATGGCACTCTTAGTCGCTACAAGGCTTGTCTTGTAGCGAATGACAGTACACAGATTAAGAGTGTTGATGTTGATGAAACTTTTTGCCCGGTTGTTAAACCAGGTGTTATCTCAATATTTAATCCATATCACAACTAAAACTACCAATATTCTAGAGAGAGAGAGACTTAGAGAGAGAAAGAAATAAGAGAAAAAAAGAAAAGAGTGGAAGATTACTATGTGAAAAAAATGGTAACCAGCACCCTTCACCACATGAGGTGAAGGGGTATTTATAGTCAAAGCCTTATGTAGGCATTGGGCTTTGAATGCGGAGGTCGTAAGTGACCTCTACAGCATTATATCAATCTCTAGGCAGTGTACCGTAATCGTTAAACTGTAGTATAGGCAAGACTTATCGGGGGTTTGTTATCGTTTCTCTAGGAATAGGTTGGTGAAGGCTTGATCACAGTCTAATAAATCTAGAGGTTGAGAGAAGATTAATTTTGTGTTTTATATTTATATAGAAAGCAGGTAAATCTATGTTTTAAGAAGGTTTGTGGTTGTTTAACTAATAACTAAACTAATTAATATATAATCTAGTGGTGATAACTTTTATGATAAGTAAATGTATTTACCTAATCATACACTACTCCTCAGATTGCTTCTCCTAGATCCATTGCTTTGTCACACTTGTGATGATCTGTGTAAGTATTTCCTAGGTCATGAACGGATTACACGAACCCGCCGTCTATTTAATATTCTGTTAAGGCAACACACAAGTAAGGTAGTATGAAGACTATTACAAGGCCCCTAAGAGTATATTAAATGCATGTGAAATAACTTAAGAGGGATCAACCATATAGTGGGTAAGGTAGTATGAAGACTGTTACCGATGGTATCCTTTCTACATTACTCGCGTTTTCCTAGACATATCAACAACGATACAAACAAAGGCTGGTTTTCTAAAGCCTAATGTGCACATTCATCAACAAGAAGCAACATCAAAAGGTTCTATAACCTAAGTTTCATGCAATCATAGATAAATAGAAAAGAGATAAAGCAAGAAGATAAATTAATCAAACAACACATAGACATATTAAATGATTAAAGATAAATAACCTTACTTGATTAAAACATGGATTTAAGGTAGTACAATAGGGTTTTGAAGCCCTAAAAATGACCTATAAAGCTCCTAAAACAACTAGGGTTTGTCTCCCTAGGTTTATACAAAGGTATCTCAAAGTTATACACTAAAACCCTAAAAACGAATTTATAGTTATAGAGTTGTCGACGCGACGACGTCGCTTTGTGATCCTGACGCCGTCGCCACGTAGACGATTCTAGATCCTCTTTAAGTCGGCCACGTCCTGACGCCGTCGCCATATTCCTGACGCCGTCACTATATAGATCGCGACGGCGTCGCTTTATGCTTGTGATGCCGTCTCTAGCCACTGTTTGCAAAAGTCATCATGAGATTTGGTGTAGGTCCGTAATCTTGTCCATTTATTCTCCAAATGAGCCCAAGTCATGTGTATTCCTCCAAAACCATCCAAGTGCTAAAAACCTGAAAACAAACGATTAAGCATGTAATCTGGGCATATTTGCATGATTTAGGGTGTTAAATGACCCTAAAATAATGTATAAAATAACACCTCATCAAATACCCCTACACTTGGGATTTGCTTGTCCTCAAGCAAATGGGCTTTTCTACCTAAACAATAGCAATATGAGAGTCATTTAACCTACTCTTTAAAAGTATTTTACAACACAACCTTCTAGACCTCGTAATTAAAAGCACGAAAAGTATATACTAGCACCTCACATAAGTATTTGGTATTATCTCTTTCACTTGGGTGTATAAAAAATTATAACATAATGGGGAAACGGAAAATCAACACCCATTACCTGTCAGAGCATATAAATTACCATAGGCTTGGTAAAGGATCAAACCTTCACCGCTAGACGCAAGAATTAGTCATTACTATCTAAGAGGTCTTTTAAAAGGGTTGTGGGGTGTAGGTGTAAGATAACATTCACGGAAACAGAAACAGATGAGATACATTTGGGTGGTGACTTTGGGTGAATTTGGAGTGGAAGGGTTAGCTAATTATTTTTATGAATACACGCTGATTTTGTTGCTAAGCCAAGACTCAGACAAAATGTACAAATTCTACACAACTCTACATCAATCTCTTTGTTTTTCTTTTCTTGACACTAATATAAACATATACATAAGCAAATGGCAGCCCGTATATTTTTTTTCACTCTTTTTTTATATACATTTTTTTTACACTTTTGCTCTGCCATTGCTTAAACATATAATACATCATGGGGGTTTATAGATGCACCCCTACATTTGAACTTTTACATACTCGATATTTACAATCTGACTAATGACCTGAATTGAGGCGGGTCAAAATAACATGGAGCTTATTGAGCTCTATTGGGGGTAATAAATTACTTCTTCCCTAATTCTTCATAAGATGAATACTACCATGAATCCCAATCGTCTCAAAACAATATTTACAAGGATAAGGACTTAGCAACCGTGTACTCAATAATTAACTTGGGTTAAAACAATAATGTACTAAAGGTGAGTACATACAAGGTAGGCTAAGGCGATTTGGGTGTAATGATTGGTTTAAGGGTTGACAATGCTCTTCATTAATATTATGGCTTAACCAGAAAATTACGAGAACCGTGAAAAAGGATAGGCTCGAAGGGTTGTACTAGGGGTATCCTGCACTAAAAATGAGTGCATGGCAAAGGTGTGGGATAGTTATATGATCGATGTGACCATAATAACAATTACAGGTTTAAAACATGGGTTAATCCTAGTGCCTCTTTTCTAGCAAATCCTAATACTCACTATGCGGTCTCGGGATGCATCACAAAAACCAGTTCTAGAATTTAATATACTACCGGTACACTTATATAATTTAATACCGATACCAATATTCCAGAAAAGGCTACCTAAACCACACATACACATCTGTAACGACGGAATAGACACATATGACTGCATTCGAACCTTACCTCGAACAAGCTAAAGGTATAAATTATCTTGGGTATTAATAATGGATACCCGAATTCCTAAAGATCTAAAGGCGAACCTTACATTTTTGGGTGAAAGTTTGAGGGTTTTTGTGCTAGTCATACACATTCATATCCATGAGACACTATTAATATTCGGTTTTTGTCGGTATGTGTCATGAAAAATTTTAAATTTGGGTCAAAATTACCTTTTTATGCTATGTTTCAATATATTATCCATCATTTTAAGGAACAAGCAAACGACAATTGAAAGAATAGTTTCTAAGGCTTATTCCCCATACACTTAAGTTGAACATTGTCCCTAATGTTCTTTAGAAATATTCGTAAAAACGAATACATGGAAAAGAAAACAAGGAAAAGAAACTAGTACTCTCCTGGTTTGCTCAATAATGGAGAAGAAACATGCGATATCTGGTTAAATCGTCCTACAAGAATCATCCAATGAAACTTCCTAAGAACTTCCAAGCTTCTTATCAAATATAACCTGTAATTAAAGACAAAGACAACTACACCAAGCATAAAATCGGCGGGATATATATAAATACAATGAGAATTTAGGGTTTTGACTCTATGAAAACAGTAAAGATAGGATGAAAGTAATGATATAATCATAGGTTTATGCAGGTTTACAAAAGAATTATAAATTTTAAATATTGCACATTTTATTTTTTAGAAATACTAAAAAAAATTCGAGTTTTTACATTACTGGAGACGCGACGCCGTCGGGTATTAATCCCGACACCGTCTCCAGCGTCTGTGAAAAATTCTTCTTCGTTTTTAATGAGAAATTTCCTGCACGCAATTTTATTAGTTAAATCTGAAGAAAGCACTGCATAAAAGCCTGAAATTAATCGTTACAATCATATGACTCGAAACTGACGCGAATTAATCTAAACGATTTATTTTAAATGTTTGAATTTGGTTCTTAAAAAACCGAATATATTCCCCTACACTTATTTTGTTGCAAAATACCTTTGATTGCCGATAAGACGAAGTTATAAACAAACAAAGCATGATTACAAAATTCATTCAAACATAATAAAACAAACAGTAAAGAATTAAAACACACAACACTCCTAATATGCGGGAAAAGTAAATATTAGGTTGCCTCCCAAAAAGCGCTTGTTTTTGTTTGAGTCACGAGCCTGACTCTACGCTTATTTGACAAATAAAGGGGAGGGTTCCCCTACACTTGAGTTCAAGTGCGAGTGATAGTAACGGTACACACCATTGTGGTGAAGAGGAGCCATATGTTGGAAAATTTGTTGAAATATATGCTCTAAATTGTGTGAATCTTTAATCCTAACCATCTCTACTTCTTTTGGCCTGACGGGTAAATTAGGTCCTCTTCCAAGAAAAGAAACTTCTTTAAATCCTAATTCCTAATCATCTTCTATCATCTTTAATTTCAAAAAATCAACACCTAGGGATCCACTATGTCCTAATAAACCCGGTTTAAATCTATAATGTTTCTTAGGATCATTGATGCACGGGTGATAATAGCAATACAAATTCTTAAGGTGGAAAGACGCCACGTGAGGTAAAGGTGGAGTATTAATGGTTGATTTGTCTACTACCTTCATCCTAAAACTATCCGGACTATGTGGTTTGATGGGTGGTACGGAGCCTCTTTCTTTTCCTAGACTTACATCTAAGGATGGATAATTTGGTAAGGGATTTGGTTGAGGCTCCGGCTCATCAAAACTAGGAACTTACCTAGAACTAAGAGGAAGGTCCTGATTACAAGTATTCAAGTCTAAATCCTCTAGTTTTATGTGGTCCAAAGGTTCTACCTCTATTGGAGTTCCTAAAGTCTCTTCTACTTCTTCCGGGTAAGTCACGGGCGGTGTGTATTGTAACACCCCCATTTTTACATATAGCAGCGGAAGCTAATCTGGGGTATTACTTCAAGGTACAACAGTCATAAT
>BQNB010107127.1:0-23233 GCA_026074375.1 Tanacetum coccineum | reverse complement strand
ATACTCAAGGTACTCGTTCATCGTCATATTCTCAACATGAGGCTCCATTTCCATGTTTCCTGAAAATCAAAGGGCAAATTAGTTAGAAATGAATCCAACTTGCCACCTTTTGCTAAACTGTGTAGTGTACTTTTTTTTGTGTAAAAATCAATAAACTTTTAAATTTGGAATATTGTATGTATATTGCCGAAATAAAATGACCAATTTACCCTTCATGCTTTACAGGCTGGTTTGAAAACATAAGGGGTAAAATAGTCACAACTACACACATTATTCCAAATTTAAAAGTTTATTGATTTTTACACAAAAAAAGTACACTACACAGTTTAGCAAAAGGTGACAAGTTGGATACATTTCTAACTAATTTGCCCAAAATCAAACAAGAGATAACAGTAGATTGTGCTATTACAAGGAAACAAATACTGAAATAAAATATATACAAAACTCAAATTTAAAACCTAATTAGCTCCCCGGCAACGACGCCAAAAACTTAATGCGTATTTTCTTTTATATATTAATTTATCAAGTTTTAAATTTATAAAACTCGATCTGCCTGACAACGCACTAACGGGCAGAGAACCCAATCGTGAGTAGTGTAGTTTTGATAAATCCGAGGTCGTCCCAAGAGCTAAAAGGCGGTTAAAAATCTGAGTTTAAGTTGGTTGTCACGTTTTAAAAGTTGTTTTGATGAAAAGAATAGAACTTAATCGGAATGAACTAGGTACGAAAGAAGAAAAGAAGATACGGACCTAATTAATTTATAATTAATCTAATGATCCACTTATTTTACTTAATGTGAAATGGAGGATTGAAAGATCATCTAATCCATAATTATCTCGCAAATCCCAGCCCCTATAGCCTTTATAGTAACAAGGATTTGTCCCACTGATCATGGTGAGCGAGCATCATATTTGGCATTTTTATGGTCAAAGTAATATACCCAATCTACAATTAGCAAGAAGTAAATGAATCATAATGATAATTAATAAGATAATCTTAGCCAAAAAATGTATTCATACAATCAATATTATTATCAATTAATGATAGTAATGAAAACATGATAATCGAACCAAACTGTATGATGATGATGATGATCAAGACCAGATTCTTCTTTCTTAAAAGGCTAGAGAGTGCTGAAAAATGACTTGAGGAGATGTCCCAGTCGTCCCCTCAGACGGGAGGGAGAAGGATGACTCTTAAGGCTGAATTTGGCTCCTATTTATAGGCTTCTGAAGGTGTTGCGGCGTAACTGATTTGTGGGTTACGTCGTAACCTTGCTGATGTCGACATTCCAAAGTATAGGCAAAAATGGACTTTATGGCGTAATCTATTTTTGGTTACGCCATAACGAAAGTTTATGGCGTAACCAATTTTAGGTTACGCCGTAACGAAAGTTTATGGCGTATCCAATCTTTGGTTACACCGTAAAACCTTCAGCAAACTAGTAGTAAATGCAATTTGACTTCAGATTGGTTACAGCGTAACCACATAAGGTGTTACGCCATAAAGTGCTGACTCGGCTTTCCATATTAAAGGCTTAAATATGTTACGTTATAACTAGTTGCCATGTTACGCAGATCCTCTTTCCATAGTCAGTAACTCTAACTTGGTCCTGATTTATTTCCATAATATTGATTATGGCACAACCATATATGTGGTTACGCCGTAATCTAATCACCAATGATGTGTCTTTGCTTAAGATTTGTTACGGCGTAACCTTCCAAATCTGTTACGCCGTAAATACTTCTAAGAATCCGCGAATATTTGTACTTTTAGTCCTTTTTCCCTTGTTTCTTGTCAATTACCTGCATTTCACCTGAAAACTACAAAATGATAGAAAATATCTCATTTTCGAGTATTAGTGAAACATTTGCAAGTAATATAGGGGGTAATTTGACACTAAAAAGTATTAATTATTTGATGTTATCATAGATCTATTAGTATTTACTTATGATTGCATGAAACTTAGGTTGTAGATCCTTTTAATATTGCTTCTTATGATGGATGTGCGCGTTAGGCTCTATAAAACTGGCTATAAATATTACATTAGCATAGACGTCTAGGGAAACACTAGTGTGTAAAAAGGATACCATCGGTAACAGTCTTCATACTACCTTACCCATAATATGGTTGATCCCTCTTAAGTGTTTTAATGCATGTAATGTACTCTTAGGGGCCTTGTAATAGTCTTCATATTACCTTACCTGTGCGTTGCCTTAACGGAATATTACATAGACGGCGGATTCATGTAATCTGTTCATGACCTAGGAAATACTTATACAGATCATCACAAGTGTGACAAAGCAATGGGATCAAGAGAAGCAACGTGAGGATTAGTCCATGATTAAGTAAATAAGTTTGTTACCCATACGAGCTCTCACAAAAGTTGTTAGATTTAATTATAAGTTAATTAGTTAAAACCAAAACCTACCTCTAAAACCATAATTTTACTTGCTTTCTATAAAATATAAATATATAAAAAAGTCATATTTCAACCACTTTAGATCTCTGTTAGATTTAGTTCAAGCATTCACATGCTAATCCCCTAGAGAACGGTAACAACCCTCGAGTCATATCTTACTACATTACAACGGTTAGGTACTCTGCATAGGGGATTGTAAAACTCTTTGTGAGTCCACAAGACCCGCATTATGTTTTTGGCGCCACCGCCTGGGGAATAGTATAGGTCTCGAATTTTAGTTAGCTTAGGTCTACTCACTTGATTCCTATCGAGTGAGATTTTATTTTTTATCAATTAACTTTCTTTTAGTCTATCTTTTCTTTGTGTTATTTGTTTCGTAAAATCATTTTTGTTGACCTCTATGGAAACGAAAATCCTGCACGTACCTTAGGAGACTATTCCGGACCTAGCCATTAGGGCTATCGAAACACCATTGAGCTCCCCGATAGGAACAATGTGGTGCCTCTGCGATCCGACACCATCTGGTTGGTGCAAAACGGATGCTCATTCCATAGACTTCGGTCCGAGGATCCAAAACAACATCTTAAGTATTTTCTAAAACTTATGGACTCACTTGACCTTGATGTTGCAAATAGGGAAAGGACGCGCTTGCATTTATTTCAATTCTCCTTCGCAATCAAGCTAGCAATTGGCTTGAACGTCTTCCAGCAGGATCCATCTCCACTTGGGAGGATCTTACTACTCATTTCCTTGCTCAATTCTTTTCACCAGGAAGGACTTCTAAACTTCAAAATGACATCTTGATGTTCTAACAACATCAGGGTGAATCTCTCTCTGAAGCATGTTATCGTTTCAAGGACTAACTCCTAAAAGTCCCTCATCATGGCATAGACCTTTGGCTCTAAGTCCAAATCTTTTATGACCATGTCAATCCCGCCACAAGACGAACCATCGATCAAGCGTCTGATGGTAAGCTACATGACAAAAATGCCCAAGAATCCTGGGCATTATTAGAAGACCTCGCCCTGTGTGACAACGAAAGTTGGAATGACTCAAAAGACTTTGCTAAATCGGTTAAGGCAATCTCTTTGCCTCAAGATGTCCCGAGTACATCCGACCATCATCTCATCGAGCTTGAAAATCAAGTCCAACGCTTGATGGAAGCTCATATTGCTCCTAAACCACCCGTCAAGTGAACAAAATCACTTCTTCATGTGAAATTTGTAGTGGTCGTCATAGACGAAGCAGGAGCCAAGTGGTATACTTTTAAACCTGAGAAAAACAATCTTGGTGACACCTATAATCCATCATGGAGAAGTCACCCAAACCTTAGGTGGAGGAAACCTTAAAATTCTCAAAATATTTTTTTAAACCCACCTAATCATTTTTAACTTTGCGGTTCGAGCCACCCCTTCAACAACAATCCCTAAAATTTTAACAATCAATCAAATCTTGAAGGATTAGTGTCTAACTTTATGGCATCTTAAGACGTTAGATTGTCTAAGTTTGAAGCTGATTTCAAACAACAACAAAGCGATATGACCAATAAGATCGACACATTCTTGAAGGCCATCAATGATCGAATGACAGGAGCACTCCCAAGTAATACGGTCAAGAACCCGAAACTGAATGTTAACTCTGCCTCTTTAGTTTTGTTTGCTCGTTCTTACCCAAGGGAAGACCCCCAAAGCTCATCCCATCCTCTCAATTTGATCAATGCTATCAAATTATGTTCCAAACAAACAAATAAATCTCTAAAGGACCAACCTCAAGATAAAACATTAACGGTTAGTGAAAATGGGGCACCTCCGAATAAGAGAATTAAAATCCTATAAAAATTACTCTCTCCCAGATACCAATCTCAATCATCTCTAGTAGAACTAAATAGGAACTCCTCCTCCCCAAACGCATTCATTTTGTCAATACAATCACCGTCATAAGGAAAGAAGATGTACCCAAAGAAGAAGAGGGCGGCCTAGAATACATTAACACCAACCCACCATCGCGGCCTGATCCATCAATTTCATTTATCAGTGAAAAAGTTTGTAAGCTCAATTCATTCCTTGAATCGTTAAATTTAGTTCCCCCATCATCTAACACACAATTTGTTTGCACAAAAGAAAATGATGAAGACGTAATATTTGTTGAATTAATCAAAAAGTATGATGATTCTAGTGAAGAGGAATTAGGGATGGACAAAAGTATGGCAACATAAGAGGAATTAGGAGTAGAGTACTTTGACAAATTTCTAACTAGGAGCGAATTGACATACCATAAGTACTTAATGTGCGACCCGATTCAGTCCCTGTTCTTGAGAAACCTGATCATTGTAGGAGGGAATCCTTCAAACCTCAAAATACCATGCAACATAGGACATGTACATGTAGATAAAGCTTACATAGATCTTAATTCCCCTATAAATGTCCTGACTCGTATGCAATACAATTGGATAATAAGGAAACAACTTAAACTTAGGGAAGATCCTGAGGGTATTAGTGGAATAAGTAACTTCACAAGGAGAATTAAAGGGATGCATATCTTCTTAGAAAACTTCACTTATGTTTCAGATTTCATGATTGTTGAGGATATTAGTTCAATTATAGACCCTAGACTGTCACAAATAGTACTAGGAAAACCCTTTTTTGAAATATCCAACATGACTCACGATTTATCATTGGGAATAATGAAGTCTGCAAATGGGACTGATAAGATTGCTTATAAGATGCCCCATAAGATAGAACAATATAATTCGCTGTCGGATTTAGAAAAAGAGCATACAAAATCAGTTTATTTTAGGAATGAGGAGGACAAGAGAAGAGGAGTAGACTATGTGATGAATAAGATATTAGGATTCTATAAAGAATGTTTAGATAGACTTGAATAAAAAAGAAGGTTATGAAGTAAGAAACGAAGGAGGAGTCACGTAAGGAGTGTGTCTCCAAGTCTAGCTACAAGACTCATTAAATAAACAAAAGCTCATATTGGGAGGCAACCAAATCCATTTATCTTCCCGCATTTTAGGAGTGTCGTGTGTTTTATTATGTATTGTTTGTTTTATTATTTTGAATCATGTTATCATTCTTTGTTTTGTTTTTAACTTCGTCATAATTACAATTAAAGGTATTTTGCATCAAATAAATGTAAGGGAAAACATCTAGTTTATAAGAACCATTTTAAACATATAAAATAAATTATTTAGATTAATTCGCGTCTTGTGTCATATTTGTTAGAGTCATATGTTGGTGCTAATAATTTTCGTGGTTTATGCATTATTTTTCTAGGAAATAACTAATAGGAATTGCGTGCAGTCCAAGAAAATGAATTGTGGAAAACTAAAATGAGGGGTTGAATAGTTTACCAGCTTTTTGGGTTAGTGTATTATTTGTTTATAAAAACTTAAATTCGATTTTAAGTGATCTCAACGTACATACAATATGAACAATTTAACTAAGTGAATGAATAATAATAAGATAAATAAATATGGAAAACAAGGGATGAGAGTTAGAAATATCAAACCACAACACAAGGATTTATAGTGGTTTGGTAACGAAGCTCCTCTTCGCCCTACTCCACTCCCCGAGTACCCAACTCGAGAGTTCTCTTCACTATGTCAACAAACTCCCTTTAGGCGGAGAAAACCATACACAAGTAGCTTACATCAATTTCCGACACAAAGCCAAATAGCTAGAACCAATCTACCACACATACTTTGTATTTTGAGGCCTAAAATACTAACCACACTATCAACACTTCACTTTACCTAAACACTAACACGATCACCCCGATCTATCTATTCTTACTATGATCACCACGATCTATCTATCCTCTCTACGATCACCACGATCTATCTATTCTCTTTACGATCACCACGATCAAACTATTATACACATTTTCATAGTATACACAAATGATTTACAAGATATGATACAATCATACAAAATGTTACGACAATACGAACTAAGCTATAACACTTCGTAACTTGATGGTAGGAAGTATTCTTCTCTTGTACTTGAAAATCTAAGCTTGAATCACTTGGAAACAAATGCTTAAGATTAAATGATCAAAGAGATGAAAGAAATATATACTAATTTAGAACAGAACGAATATGTGTGCAAAAGGTGAAAAATTAGTTGGGAATAGTTTGCTATTTATAGGCAAAGCTATGAGCGTTTTGGACTGGCCAGGCCCCTTAGCTCCTATGTCGGCCCCCTTATCACTAGGGGGCGCCCTTATATTTAAGGGGCCCGCCCAGAGCCAGACGCTCTCTTTTTTGTCTTTTCCGGGGAAGGTGTTTCCTGGATCAAATATATCCATTTTTAGGTGAAAAAATTAAATTCAAAACATTTACTTTGAATTAAACATTTCTTTTAAATGTAAAAATATTTTGTATAAGTTATAAAAATGGTTGTAACGTTTTATAAAAAATGTAAGGATGAATAAAAATTCCTTTGATCATAAAATGCATTAAGCATTTATTTATTCATACCTTTAAGTGATTAAATCTTCGAAATGAAAATTTACGACTAATTACTTGTTTACATTTAATTTTACATTGAGCGTTTTAATATTTTGTGATTATCAAAACGTAGAAAGGTCGAAAAATATTAATAATGTTTTTAGGCATTATTTCTATCAATAATCTCCCCTTTTTTGATGATTACATAATCTAAACTCATTAAATGTAAAATTATTTTTAAACAAGTATTTAGTGAGTTTTGTTTCCATTTCTCCCTTTTTTTGTAGAATCAAAAAGGCTTCGTCGATGAATATGCGTAAAACCGACGGAATGAATGCTCCCCCTTGATGTGTACTTCCCCTCGTTTGAGGGCACTAAGGAATCGAGTTATGAAAACTTTGCTACAAAACCAAGTTAGAGTAACAAGAACAATATAGATATCTAACATTTAGCAAAGTTATGAAAAAAAATATATTTAACCATGGTTGTAGTACATAACTAATAATATATGTGTGTTAATCAATTTGACACAAAAATATATAACAACCATCTTTCAACTATATAAGTATAGGAGAGAATTAACCAATGCTAGATAATTAGCTATACTTAATAAATTAAAACATTAGGTTCAAGACCATTAATTTAAAACATAAAGATTGTGTATAAAACACAATCATACAACAAGCATACACCGAATGAAATATTATGCTTGAAGCATAATAATACATTCTACATAAATAGAAACTATAAAGGTCCTAATTTTCCTAGACTGCCATAGGATGCCATAGGACTTACTTGCAAAAGTAGTAAGTTGGACTTTTATTAGATAGCGAGAAAAGGTGAGCATGTAACATGCTTAGTTGGTTGTTGGTGGAGAGTTTGGAGCGGAGGTGGTTGTTGGAGGATAGTCTCGTTGAACTTGAAGTGGTGGTAGTAGGCGAGTAAGATGAAATTCAATCCAATTGAGATCTTCACTTAGGGCTAAGAATTGGGTTTGGTTGTAACGGCAACATGGGCAATAGCCAACATGATGTTCAACTTGATTTAAGTTGAGAGTGTAAGACAAGTTTGGAGAATAGGGTGATGAAGGAGTGGTACGTTGTGAAAGGTGCATGGCTAGAAGGTTTGATAAAGCTTGGAGTTGATTTATATCATCAACAAGTTGTTCCCTCGTTGAAGAAGGAGGATGTGAAGGTAGAGTTTGGTTGTCACCTTGAGGTGAGGGTGTAGATTGAGCATAAAGCACACTAGCAACATGTGGATTGATGAGTAAGTGATGAAATGGAGGTTGGGTGAATTGAGTTTGATTGGCACTTTAAGGTGGAATTAAAGCTTGGCCAACTCTAGTGACACAAGGATCATCTAGTTGAAGTGAATGAGGTTGTAGTAAATATTGGTTTGATTGAGTAGTAGGAGAGTTTTCTTGTGAGGGTTCATTGAAAGGAGATTGTGGTTTAGACATTGGTGTAGATAAGTTAACACCAACCACATTAGATGTGTTACAATAGTTTAACTTCTTTCTCCATACGGGTCTTACAGGCATTTTGGCTACCTGTGAAGGTTTAGACAAGGGTTTTTGAGGAGAAGAGATTGGAGAAGACAAGATGAATGTGATGATAATGGTGATTATGATGGCTAATTTATACTAGGAGGATGAGGTAGTTAAGGATGGATGGACATTGTTAGAGAACAAAGCCAAGAAATGTTGGTGAGTTCTGGGAAATTATAGTTGGGTCTAGGTAAAACAGGGTCAAAAAAGCAGAAAGAAACAATAAAAATCGTGTACCAGATGGCCGACCCCTTTATCTATGTGGTCGGTCCCCTTATCACTAAGGGGGCCACCCTTAAGAGCTAAGGGGGCCTCCACCTGAAAAAACCTTGGTTGTCCAGGTTTTTGTTTTCTTGCAGAAATTGGTAAAAATATGGACTATTTTGTGGCCATTTTACAGCAAGTCCTAATTTTTATAGCAATCAAGACTAATTCACATAAACACTTAGCAAGCAAATATATATATATATATATGAATAAGCATGCAAAGAGGCAACTATTTATGAAAAGTTCTATAATGAAGTGCATATTAATCGGAATACTAACTAATAGTTATGATGTTCCTATGAATAGTACTTCATAAGATTTTTATCATTAAAAATTCTCAATAAGAAAGATATGTTTTAAATGCTTTACTTTAGACATGTGTTTTGCATTTATAATCCTAGTGTGTGCCTATATGCGACAAATATGGAGTAACTATTATTTCGACTCTAATATAAAAACCTAAGAAATAATCCAAGCGCTCCTTGATTTAATTTTGCTCAATCAAGAGTGTCGAATATATATATTGGATTATATATTTTGGCCACAAGTGTGAGATCATCATGCATGCATGGAAAACGTTTTTAGCATATCTCGACAATGTATGAAAATATGTTTTCATAAATTCTATTAGATATTTGAAAAAGACTTTGTGGAAACCATAGAGGGGGGGGGGGGGTGAATACGTTTCCTATAAAAAATTTAAATATTTTTGTCAAATTATTATAAATCACGCTGTCGGCGGGTCCCTTAAATATATTGGGGGCTATTGTACATCAGGTGGGCCCTATTTAAACGGGTCCGCCTCCCTCCAGAGAGTGGTTTTCGGACTTGGAATTGTATAAAATCACGATTAAGTTTGTCGCCCAATTTGAAATGGTTCGGTAAAGGATTTACATTACTTGTGCATTAGTCTACAATATTTACACTCATAATGTTACTTACAATGGCTACACAACCATGACTAACACAACATACACAACAATTCACACAATCATAAGCACAATGAAAGTGTAAAAGTAAAGCGATAAATGTAAAGACATAAGTAAAGAGAAAGGTAAAAGAAAATGCAAACTGACACGATGATTTATAGTGGTTCGGTCATGAAGATCCTCTTCGCCCTACTCCACTCCTCGAGTATCCAACTCGAGAGTTACTTCACTAATCAACAAGCTCCTTTTCGGCGGAGAAAACCTTATACCAATGCTTACATTATTTTTCGACACTAAGCTAGATGTCGAGTCCTTCTTTGGGTACAACCAAACCCGTTATATTTTATGGCCCAATATAACCAACCTTGTGTTTTATGGCCTAAGCACATAAACCGCGTCACTTACATTATTTTCCGACACTAAGCGAAATGTCGAGTCCTAATCTTAGCTAGAACCAATCTACCACTACACTAATGTATTTTGAGGCCCAAAATACTAACCAACCCATAATAAACCTATCCAAATATATACATTATTTGGATCTACACACTACTAAAGATTGGAATACATGGACTCGATCTATATGTAACAAATGTTACAAATGGACTAACTAGACTACATAACTTCGGATCTTGAAGATGATCGAAGTTGTTCTCTTGCACTTGAGGGAAGAAGGAAAGAGTAGAAGATTGGATCACATTTAAAATAGATTAAACAAGTTAAATGATCAAAGATTTAGAGAGATTTAGTGAGATCTAGAGAGAGAAAGAACTGAGAGAAATTTGTGCAAAAGGGTTATGAAATTAGTTGGAGATGACCCACTATTTATTGGAGCTAAAAGCTGACAGTCTGGCAATGGCGGTCCCGGCGGCCCCATATATATTAGGAGGGCGCCACTAGACTACGCTCCATTTTTTATCTTTTTGTGGGGAAAGTTGTATCTGGTATAGAAGCTTTTATTTTTTTTGGAGGGAAACCAGATTTCAAATTTTATATTTAAATACAACATTTCTTTTATTAAAAAGTATTTTGTGTTTATTTATTTTTGTGAAAAATACTTTTGTAGAAATGCAATGGTTAAGAAAAAAATATTTTTCTTTGATAATCCTACAAGTTTAATTTGTTTGTACATACCTTATGTGATTTACGTTGAGTGCAAACAAATGCCGGTGTTGATGCAAACTTGAGACATCTAGTGTTGTTTATGCATGTATTCATTGATGATTTATGATTACGAGTAACTTGCGTACTTTACGTTATGTATTACAAGTTACATGTTTGTCATCACCGAAACATAAAGAGATCATATAGATTAAATATCGTAATATTTGCACTAACAATCTCCCCCTTTTTGATGATGACAAAATATGTAAACTATAGCACATAGTAAAGTTTAAAGGTTACTCGTTTATACTCCCTTATCCCCCTTTTGTCAAAGCAAAAGGGTATAGTGTGGATTATGGTTGGAGCATATAGGTTGGAGGTTTAAGAAGAAGACATGAGAAGAGGGTACGTGCTCCGGGTATATATGTTGGAGGAATGAGAAGAGGATAGGTGCTCCGAGTATATAGGTTTGAGGTATGAGGAGAAGATGTGAGAAATAAAGGTGAAGGTGATTGTGTGTTCCTTTGATAGTTTAGATGAGGTTATGAGAAATGAGAAGAAGGCTTGAAAAGAAGGTAGGTACTTCAAGTATATAAGTTGAAGGTATGAGAAGAGGACCTTAAGGTTGAGGGTGATTTTAAAGTGGAAAAGATGAAGTATTTGGAGTACGAATGAGCCCTTCATTGTATTTGACAAACCCCGATCCTATCTTCCTATAAAGGCGAACGGCTCGACCAAGAAGTTGCAGCTTAACTTAACTGCTAAGTCCCACTAGCCTAGAATAATGTATTTGGGTTTCCCTATGAATGGTTTCGTCAACGCGACACGTTGATAAAGATTTAGATTTAAAGTTGTAATAGTTTGGTGGTTGGTTAAATAAATAAATTGAAAAGTGAACGCAAAGTATGTAATATATTCTGTATATATTACCTATGAAAAATAAACCCTTATATAACTCATACCGTGAATTATATAACAAAGACAAACAATCCAAAGATTAATGTGACGTATATAATGCTTTGCAAGTATTATATAATAAGTGTGAGTAAATAATTAAACCAAATATTTCGACAACAATTTAATTAATAAAAAGTCCTTGCATAAAAGTAGACACACGTCTTAAAGTCATGAATTAAACAACCGATGTTTGTAAAGCTTTTACAAAAGTTATGATTTTACCTCCTAGTTAGGAATTTATAAAATAATATTTTATAAATTAATCTTTTGTCTTATCGACGGATCGTAGCTAAAATCGTTATCTCATTTGTAAAAGTATAATTTCTTATTCATTGTCGAGTTATTGTACAGTTATAGTTTAATATATCCTCAAAATATAACTTAGTTCCTTTTACCGGGTTTCTAAAATAATAGAGGCTTAGTAAAACATTACCAAATATAGAAATTTATATAAATTTCGTCATGACCCTTCCGGTTATATAACGTTTTCCATATTTATAAAATCTAATGTTTCTCCACTTTTCAACAAACCGTGTTGCAATATCTTAACTAAACAAAATAATTATTATTACATTTATTTAACCATTAACCACCATTTAGTCCGGTTTTTATAATATAAACTTTTTATGTTATATTTATTAGCCGATTTGTATTATCCCAAACACACCCTTATTAGTAAACTGTTAAACCAAACACTCCCTTATTCTATTTTTGTTGTCCCAAACGCACCCGTTGTGCATTTCTGATAAACCAAACACCCCTTTATGCAAATCTGTCCAACCAAACGCACCCTTGTGCGGTGACTGCCCAACCAAACACCCTGTTATGGTGTTTTCTTATGCCAAACGCACCCCTTGGTGCAGTTTTTAATACCAAACGCAGCCTATAGCTGCTGCCATAAAACAAACGCACCCTGTTTGGTGATTACCGCAACCAAACGTAGCCCCTTGCTGCCATTTACCAACCAACCGCACCCCTTGGTGCTGTCTTTATTACCAAACGCACCCTAACTAAGTCGAAACCCCGAAACAAACACCATATGTTGTTTGTTAAAAACCAAACGCACCCTATTTGGGGTGGCTGTCCAAAACAAACGCACCCTAGTCGGTGCTATTATCAAACCGAATGCACCCTTGGTGCGATCTCGAGAACCAAACGCACCCTGGTGGTTATTAAAACCGAATGCGCCCTTGTGGTGGTATGGTGGTGACGCGGCTGTGGCTGCCAGAAAGGGGGGGGCTCGTGGAGTCGCGTGAGTGTGGGGATCGGATAGATCGGGTGATGAGGAGTATTTTTTTGGATTCGGCCGGAAAAGTTTTTCGGCGGCGGTGGTGGCCGGCGGCGGCGGCTGGCCGGAGGAGGGGGAGAGAATGCCATATGTGTGTGTTGTGTTTTTGAAAAAATGAAATGAGATGTATATAATTTATATATATATTAAAACTTATAATTAAATGTGACAAGTTCTAATAAGTTTGGGGTAAATTTTGTAAATATTACCACAGGGACTAAAGGTGTAACTTTTGAGTATTATTTCGTAAAATAGTGGTTCGGGACTCGTTTGAACCACTTAACGGACGAATTAAAATACGAAACTTGCGCCATTGCGTTCGGAATCATTTTTCCGATAAAAATGAGTATTTACTTGATAATATTTCATAAATATTTTTATAACATTTATAAAAATATTTGTTACTTATTTTGTGACCCGGCTATGCCTTGACCGAAATTAAAAATGAATGTCAACTCGAACATTCGCGTTATCAACAAACGCTTTTGAAATAGAATGTTAGATGATTTTATTTAATATTTTTATTAAATAAATAGTGATAATTAAAAATAAATTTAATTATTTTTGTGTCGGTACACGTTGCGTGCAGTTTCAAAACTTTGCGGGGCTGTTTTAGCCCTCTTCTGCTTGTTTTCAAGTCTCGGGTAAAACTAAAAAGTTGTCTGAAATATCGTTTTACATCAAATTGCTTTAGGGTCCGAATCGTGAAAACGTGATTTAGTAGTTCGTTTTTGATAAATCAACTATGAATTAATATATATCCTTTTTCGTTTTCGAATCAAATAAGTTAAAAATAACTTTGTACTCGAGGTGTGTAATAATAAATATGATTTATTATTGAAATATGTTCCGAAAATTTTACCAGTTACGCGGTAATCGTTTTATGTGACAATAAAAGACCAAAAGTCAAAAAGTCAAGTCAGACTCGAAAAGTCAAAGGTTAAAATAGTCCTTTAAAATTTCGAAAATTCCCGGATGTTACAGTACCTACCCCTTAAAGAAATCTCGTCCCGAGATTAAATTTGTGTTAACCGATTGTGTGACCAAGAAAAGACTTAAGATTTAATAAACTCATTCTAAACAAAACGCTGATAACTTTATTCAGCAAAAATTAGTTGTTTCGACACTTCCCCATATACCAAAAATTTTGGCTAAATTTGACCAGGATATTTAATCCATCAAAATAGGTATCTCAAAAATATCATTACAGATCTTATGACTGATATAACCGCGTTATAAAGAAAATCTCATAATAGAGAAAACATCAATAAGCAGATGTAGTCGCGTGAGTATGTTTGTATATCGTTTTAAATGTTCCAAAACGGAGTCTCGATTCTGATATCTGTAATGTTCGATGATTTACATCAAACGAGGCTTATGGATGTAAGTGTCCAACTTACTTCGCAGTACCAGAGTGTATCATGACCTAAGTCTTCGTACTAGTGACCCGAAATGAATAGTCTGGCTATCTCTTTCGTCGATAGGTGTTTATCTAGTTTAAGGGGTTTGTATCCTCAATTGGATGAAGCTGTACCAGTTGGGACCGCTCTAGGGCCCACGATAACAACCATAACGACAATAACTATAACAAATGGTGATGGGATGCAGAGGGTGAGGACCCTTCGAGAGACAATATCCCCAGAATAAAAATTCAACAAATGGGAGGAGCTCGCGGGATTGCTCATGCGATAGACGGCGGAATATGGTACTCAGTCTGTTAGCTCCACAGACAGTTCATGATTGCAAGGATTTGCAATCGCAAAAGTAATAACTTAAGAATGAGATAAAATAGTTCTAAGCGAGGCCTTAAGATTCTGCTGAGTAGTAAGACACGATTGTGTCTCTAGACCTTTTAAAGGATTTCGGTGATGATTGAGTTCAGGTTCTTACTCGTCTCATATCAGATATTATTAAGCCCACTTATTTATAATTCATTATTTGCATAAGGAAGCGTCCCAATTTATGTAAATAATGAATTGATAAACTTATGGTTCGGGGATTTACAATTTATTTATTTAAATGAAGAGGTGTCCCAATCCTTTCAAATAAATAAATCATAAATCATCCTACTTAATAATTCCCGATGTAATACGCGTATCCGCATAACTTTCAAGGTGATGGATGTCATGACGATGCATGTGCTCTAATGAGTATGGGACGAGTGTTTAAAACTCGTCTTCAGAGACTAGGAGTAAAAACTACCGAGCGAGATCAACATAGAGTTCAAAATAATCAATGAGTACTCGGTTAGAGTAAATAAAGTAAAGGTCTCTATGCATGAGTCAACATAGCGGTTATCCTATCAATCTTCCCATTACAAGCCCCGCCCATACAAGACTTGTAATACTCGGATTCATAAATAATCCAATGTGAACAGAACTGTGACGGGTTTTGTTAACATAACAATTATCATATCAATCCTCGTATTATAAGTCCCGCCCATACAAGACTCGTAATACTTAGATTCATACATAATTCTATGTAAACAAAAATTATGACGGACTTTGTGTAATACGATATTGTATATAACTATAAAGAAAATAATATTCTTAAAGACATTTGATTTAACTTACGATGCCTGAGAACGAAGTGAGACCACTGTGTAATTCACAATGTCTGAGAAGTAAAATGAGACCATTGTGCAACTCACAATGTCTAAATAAAATAAAATAAGGCCATTGTGCATCTCACAATGCCTTAAAAAATTCTGGTATTTATATAAATAACTCTTATATAAATAAATGCGTGATATACGCAAAGGATGCAAGCATATATATAAATTATAGATATGTATGACATGTAGGTACTTAATGCAGCACGTAATGTAAGCACATAAGCAAGTAGCATGTATGCACTTTGAAAATGTTTGATATGATGCAATGTTTGGGAAAACGGTTATAGTCTAGGGTAAAATATGCAACCTAGTTCTCTATAACCAATGCTCTGATACCAATCTGTAACACACCCAAAAATGTGTCGCAGCGGAAATATGTCCGGGGGCGTTACTTCATAATACACAGCGCTAGATACAAGAAAACGACCTCTAAATGTGTCGTTTAAAAAGTAATCTTGTTGATTTTCATATTTAGATCTGTTTATTTGCTTATTTTGTCTACTTATTAAGTACTATTTGCCTTCTATATTGCTTATTATTTAGTTCTTATAATCTGATTTTAGCTTAATCATCTTAGATTATAGGTTTACTTATATTTGTCTTAAAAAACCATAAAAAACCAAAATAGTAGAAATTAGCTAAATTTTAGATACTGCATATTTAGTTGATAATTCCATGCATATTAGTGGATAAATATAAACTCTGCATAAATCTGGTCTTAAGCCCATTTGATAAATAGATTTTCATTTCATAAGTCATGATAAAATCTGTCTATTTATAAGGGTGTTTGGCATAGGTTGGATTGACCTCAAATAGTCAATTAGGAATGCAATTTGCTTAATAATTTGAGTTTTTCATTTAAAATCAGTAAGTTTAAGAGTTTTTTAAAAGTTAGATGCTAATCTCAAAAGTATGGCTTATTATCTTGTTTTTACACCAGGGCAGTTATGCATTTCTTTTAGCTTGTGAAATTTGATCCAAAGCCCTTTAGGCTTGGATTTTACTGATTGTGTTTGTACACCTAGAGAGAAGTGTGGTCCAAGTGCAGGAAATCCCATTAATGTATCCTGCACCATTGGTTTTTGTGTTTGATGCAAAGAGCACCAAGCAGAACAACTCATGCCTGCTGTCAATCTGAGATATCATTTAGCTAGTAATTGATAGAAGTTAAGGAGCTTAGTTTAGGTTAAGTTAGTTTTTAATATAGCTTAATACATGATATGGCTTATTTTATCATTTCCAAAGTAATTACTAGCTTAAATTTTGCTTTAAAAACAGCTTATCAACCAAGAAAAGCCAAAAACAGTAGGACTAATATTTAGTTTCTTAAAAATCTAAATTCTTGCTTAAGGTAATAGTATTTGTTGCTTAAATAGATAGATAATAAGTAGCTTAATAAGTTCTCTATAGCTCATAATCTAGTTTGTCCTTTTCATGTGTTTTAGCTTATCTAAAATTCATTTACTTTGGCTTATTTTCTGAGTTTGCTTAGTTCATGATCAATTTCAATACCTTAAAAGTAGTTTAAACCTTTATTTCTTTTCATTTATAGATTAAGCATATTATAAGCTCATTAGAACTTCTTTTCTTTTACATTTTGAACTAATATTGAGTTTTTTATAGCTTATTTTCTAAAAACAAGAGTTAAGACCCACTTTCTGATTCAACTATAAAAATAAGCTCTTTTTGAGCTTATTATTGGCTGTCAGCACAAGGTCATTTTATTAAAGTTTTTCACTACAACTTAATATACAACTTTGCTTTTATAAGTTTTTGATTTTAAGCACTTTTAGTTCTCAACTTATTTTTAAGGCTTATTTGGATTTAATTTGAAGTCGGGTAGGGTCCGCAGGGACTAGTTTTGTAATTTTTAGTTTTTAATTGTTTCTCAGTTAGTATATTTGCTCCGTTAGTCCCTCTAGTATTTGCATAATTAGTCCTTAGTTAAGTCTTTTGCTAAGTTTTAGTTAAATTTATTATTTTTATTAATAATTAGGGTTTAGCTTTTAATTAGTTTAATTAATGTTTAAATAAAAAGTAAAAATTAGGGCTTTTAATTTTTATAGATTTCTGCACTTTTTCTTTTTATAGTGTAATTTTTATAAAATTTTAGGATTAATATTTTTATTATTTTTATTATTTTTAAGTTTTTAATTAGTTTAAATCTTAAAAAAATCATATTTAAAAATCTAAAAAGACAAAAATAGTAATTCTTTTTTCTAAAATTTTCTTTTTACTTGTTTTATTTTATAAAAATATAATTTCAATTATTTTCATATTTTTAAATTTTTAGGATTTAATTAGATTACATTAGTTTTTAATTCATAAAAAATTCAAAAATAATCAAAAAAATGTTTTTCTTTTTCCTAAAATTTTCTTTTGTCCTATCTTAGGTTTAGAATTTTAGTTTACATTTTTTAGGGGTTAAAATTAGTTTACTTGCTTATTTGTCGCGTTTTAATTGTTTCCCGTATTAGTTTAATTGTTTAATTGTTTTTAATTGTCCATTTTAATTGTTGCTTTAGATTATCAAATCATTCATTTGCTTATTCAAATCATAACTCGGACCTAAACGAGGATTCAATTTCACTAGTCGTTGGGGAAACGACCCGGGTGACCATATTTGCCCGGTTAAATATACGTATTTTATATTATATTATATATATTTTTGAGAGTGAAAATTCCTTTGGGAATTTTCTTAATTGCTCTTTGAAGTATTATATTATATATATATATATATTAGGTATATAAAATTGACATCAAGTTTTTGGCGCCGTTGCCGGGGACTAGTGTTTAAGATTCCTTCGTTTTGTGTTTGTTGATTTGGTTTGAAGATCCTTTCGTCCTCGAAATATCCTTCTTGTTTATAATCAAAAATTTAAAATATATCCTAAATATAAAAGTAAAAAATATTTTGCTTTTCTTTTTAGTATAAGTAAAAGATAAAAAAAAATAGAAAAAAAAATCTTCCCTTTTAATTTAGAAATAAAAATCACCAATTGGTAAAAATACCAAAATATAATATTCTCAACGGAGGTATTATCATTTCAATTTTCGGTGAACTTGTTGGTTCCCAACTCGTAATCAAAGATTTAACACTTGCCATTTGTGCTCCTACCGAAGTCGGCTCACCTTGAAAAGCAATTTTCGAGAGCTACCTGAAGTAGTTGATTTATTTGTTAAAGTCCTCTCCGTGTAACCGTTAAAAATTCTTTGTCTATTTAAAAAAATATATATAAATATATAAAAAAGAAAAAAAAATTAGTGTAAAGTTTTGCTTTTTGATTTTTAGTTTTTCTTTTTATGCGCACTCGTTCGCAATCTCGAAGACATCGTCAACAACAAACTCTTTCGGTTGTTGAAAATTTTGATTTAGAAGAACCAATTGTTGAACAAAACGTTGTTCCAATGGCCGACAATCGAACAATGGCCCAAATGTTACAAGCACCCATCGAGGGGTATGAAGATGCAATAGTTGTTCCACCGATTAATGCTAACAATTTCGAGCTTAAACAACCTTTAATCAATCTTGTGCAAAGTAATAAGTTTACGGGTAGACAAGACCCTCACAATCACCATACGATTTTCAACAAAGTCACTTCAACATTTAGACATCCCGAAGTTCCGAACACTTCGATAAAGCTTTTGCTTTTTCCTTTTTCTCTAGACGGTGAAGCACGAGATTGGTTAGACAAGGAACCTCCTAGATCAATTTTCACATGGGACGATCTTGTTGCAAAATTCATAAATCAATTCTTCCCACCTTCAAAAACCACTTACTATCGGAATGAGATCATTACTTTTTTCCAAAAACCAAACGAAACCTTCAATGAAGCATGGGAACGTTTAAGGACTCCTTCCGTCAATGTCCCAACCATGGCTTTTCGAAACTACACCAACTCGATACTTTTTACAATTCTTTGAATTCAAACGATCAAGATGCCTTAGATTCCGCCGCAGGTGGCAATTTCTTAGACAAGATGCCTCAAGAAGGTTTAGCGATTATTGAAAGCAAGTAAAAAGTTTGTTACTCAAGAAGTCGTGCTAATGATTCAAGAGTGAGTACGGATGCTCCTCTTTCAATTCATCACCTTCTAATAATTCCTTTCGATATACAACAAATAGCCGCTTCTCTTGAGGATAAGATGACTATCAAGATGAAACAAATGATGAATGAAATGAAAGCTTTAGTTATTACTACTCCCGCACATGTCAAAGCAGTTGAGGAAGTATGTGTCACATATGGATCGAATCACAATTTTAACCATTGTCTGTTAACTCGAGGTGGAAACGATTATCCTGTTTTTCAAGACAACATCCAACAATTTCAACAAACCGCAGCCGTTGGCCATTTTCTTCAAAACCAACCATCCAATTTGGCAAGTCAAATTAAACCACCGGGTTTCAATCAACCGAATGTCCAAAACAACCAAAACCATTATCAAGGAAACAATTTCAATTCAAATCAAAACCGTGGAAACAATTCTAACCAAAACCATCAAAACCATCAAGGTCAAGTTTTTCAACCACCAACCAATCAACCACCGGTTTAACAAGTTCCACCATTTCAGGTTCCTACGCCCCAAATCCAAGGTGTTTCGAAAACAGATTTTGAGAACTACGTCAAGGCAAACGATGCGGTGTTGAAGAATGTTCAGAATCAAGGTCAAAATTTGCAAAATCAGATGGCTAATGTCACGAGTTTGTTAACAAGTCTTTGTAATAATTTCAAAATTTCAGCTTCAACCTCGAATTCAGGAACTCTTCCAAGTCAAACCGTGACTAACCCTCGTCAGCAAATTAATGCTATCACCACAAGGAGCGGTAAGACTTTGGAAGAACCTTCGACTCCTCTTGTTCCTACACCCGTTACTTCAATTCCCCAAAAAGAACCCGAACAAAACCCGGAGACGTCAACGGAAAAAGTGCAAAATCCAAATTTGGAAAATACCGCACATGTCCCATCTCCGGGGGAAGAAGATTCAATTTTCATTGAAATCCCAAAACCAAAAGCAAAGAAAACTGTTAATGTTGAAGTTCAAGATTTTAATTCTCCAAGACCTAATTCGTATCCATCTAAACTTCCATATCCCGAGAGGATGAAAGTGAGAGAGAACGATAAACCAAGTGCTCAACATAGTAGGTTCTTGAAGATGTTCAAGCAACTCCGTTTAGAGATTGGATTGAAAGATGCTCTTGTCGAAATGCCAAAGTTCAACAAATGGTTAAGCTCGTTGCTAAGGAACAAAGAGAAACTCGAGGAGATCGCCATCACAACTGTGAATGCTGAATGTTCCGCTATTATTATGAACAAAGTCCCCGAAAAGCTCAAAGATCCGGGAAAATTTCTTATCCCATGTGCTTTACAAGAACTCAATAGAACTAGTGCTTTAGCCGATTCAGGAGCTAGCATTAACCTTTTACCTCATTCTATCTACAAGAAACTTGAGCTTGAAGCTTTGACTCCTACTCGTATGACACTCGAGCTTGCCAATCGTTCCATCTCACCCAATGGGCATAACCGAGGATGTTGTAGTTAGAGTTGAAGGTTTCACTTTTCTTGCGGATTTTGTAGTGGTTAATTTTGAACCCGACCCGAGAGTTTCTATTATTTTAGGAAGACCCTTCCTTCGTACCGCAAAAGCTCTTATTGATTTATATGAAGAAACATTGACTTTACGAGTAGGAAAGGAAGAACTTGTTTACTATCCCGATAAATCTGAGAAAAACAAAGATAAGAATTTTGTTCACGCCATTTCTGTCATCGATTTTTCGAAAGAAGATCCGTTTAGTGGCAGTACCACTAATTCTCTTCATCCTAGTTCTTCTCCGGTGAAGACTAGTGATAATATTGAGAAGTTCACCGATGAACTTGCTCCTCTTAACTCATTACCACCGGGTGATGATGTTTCCATTCTTAAAAAGAACCTCCAAGAAGATACGTTTCGAATTATTTCAAATCCTCTTTTCAAGATCGATGAAAGTTTCAAATCTAGCAACGTGAATCCGCTCTTTGAAGAAAATAATAAGGATGTCGAGATTAAGTCTTCTTCTTCCTCCACACTTACTTCACCGGAAGCAAGTGAATTAGAAGCTTATCTTGAAAAAGATTCGATTCCACCGGGAATTGATCTTACCCTCCCTACCACCCTTGAAGTTTCAAGTAGCAATCCTACTTCCCCTACTCTCACCGGAGAGAAGGTTTGTTCATGGAAGACACCGATGTTTTTCTCGTTGGTCCGATTTGTGTGGAAAATGATGACTCAAATTGCAATAAGGAAAAAGATAATTTGTCTCTTGGCAACTTACTTACATAAAAAACCAAAACCTCTTTCTCAAGAAGTTGAAGAAATCAAGGAAAAAGAAGAGGAAGTTTCAAGTGATGTTCCAATCAATACCATCGTCATGCCAATTCGAATTACTTTTGATAATCCAATTGATTTTAATGATCATTTTTCCAAACCAAAGGATTTAACCATTTCATTTGACTCTACCACCACAAGTATTTTACCACATCCTCCTGTGTTAGATTCCGACTCGCCTTTCACTGCGGAGTTGTCGGCTAGTGTTACCTTGAATTCTCTCGGAAACGAGGACAAAGTATTCAAACCAGGTATACTAGTTTATCATGCCATTCATGATAAAAATCTTATAACATTAAAGGAGAAGTTAAAAGAGAACATTTCCTCCGGGACTCTTTTAGTTTTCAAAGAACCGTCATTTCTTTTACCTCCGCCAGAACCACCAGATGAATGTTTGAAGAATGTTGTGCTTAATTTCTACCAAAGTAAGAAGATGTTTCCTCTACATGTTGAAGATACCTTCGCATTTATCATTTGGACTTTTCTTCCATTCTTCACTTATACCAAGGCATCACCTATGATTTTCTCCTTTCGAAGTGAGAATTTTGTTTTTGACCCCGGAATCATCACGTTTCATAATCCAGTGGCAGTTTCAATGAAAATTTCTCGTTCTACATATTACTTTCCCTAAGGACAACTTAATTCAGGGATCGAGTCGAGCTTGCGACTCGGTGATCAAAAACAAGCCGCTTCGTGGGAGTTCACCCCATGCTTATCCTTTCTATTTTCTTTCTATTTTCTTATCTAATGTGTTGTGTTGAGAGAGGCTTGTTCTCTTTCCGATTTCTCGATGTTTGTTGCTTGTTTGTTATGATTTTTGCAGGATTCTCCCAACAAATTCTTTGAAGCCTCTCGTGTCCGGTGTTGTTTCCCGTTCTACTCGAGCTTCTCATCCTTTGTGTGAATTTAGTTTGGGGAAATCCATATCCTTTCATCATTATCGATTAACGTTTATCTTTGCATACTTCATAAACGGCTTAGATTTACGTAGATACCCGACTTTAAACATTGAGGACAATGTTTCGTTTTAGTTTGGGGAAGGGAATCTATCGATTTGATGTGCTTGCTTATTGTTTTGTTCTCACGTACCCGTTTTCCCACAAAAATTTTAAATTTTTAAGTAGTTTTTAAAATAAAAAAAAATAAATAAAAAAATAAAAATAAAAATAAGTGTTAAGACAAAAATGTAGGTTTTCCGCTGGTAAGAATAAGAAGTAATTTTTGACCCGATTGAACGTGTAGAGTTCTAGCTTTCTCCCTTAACAATTAATGATGATAGTTTGTG
>BQNB010107126.1:0-23234 GCA_026074375.1 Tanacetum coccineum | reverse complement strand
CTTCGCCAATCCCTAATGAAATTTCTTCCTGGAATACATCTATCTGGGCATGAATGGTTTCTAGGAATGGTCTTCCTAAGATAATTATTTCCCTAAGATTTTCAGGCATATCAGTAACAACAAAATCACTTAGGAACTCAAACTTATTAATTTTAACCAGGACATTTTTCATAGTTCCAATGTTTCTTGTTTTGTCATATCATCCATTTCGGCTGACATAGTGGCTCCCCCAAGATTAGCTAGCTTTAGATATTCATATATGCTCTTAGGCATGACATTATTACTAGCGTCTATATTAGCCATAACATAAGAGTTATAATTATTAATTATGAAGGGAAGAAGGAAGCTTCCTGGGTTTAACTCCTCAAGTGATGGCAAATTACTTGTAAAGTTGTCATTATTGACGGTGTCTTCCATGGCCTCAGAAGATTTTTTTAGACCAGCTTCTGCAACTCTTATTTGATTATTTTTATAAACAACTCTAAATTCCTATCTAATAGATTTTATAATAGCAATTAGTGCATCTTCCTCGTTTTTCTCCTTCTGCTTACTCATGTGTTTTTCCATTTCTGCATTCAACCACTCATCAAGGTCTTCTTTAGAACTCAACTCTTCTTCAAAAGACTGAGTATTGACAGTATGAGCGGGGTCAATTGCTTCAGGTTCACTCAATGCTGATTCCCTATCAGTTGTGTACCCAGCTTCATCATCGAGCTCCATATCCTCAGAATCATAATTAAACTTAGTGTTTGGTTGGATAGGATTAAAGTAAGTGTTACAAGGAAATTCTATGGTTGTGTTATTGCTGGATGTACAATGGCCAAAATAAGTTGGAAAGTAGGATAAAGAATTCCTACTGTATTGCCTTTTCATCCTATCCTCGTATTTTATATATTCAGAAATGGTCATGTCATCAACCTTCTTAACCATGCTAGGTGTCTGGTTTTCTTGTGTAAGCCTAAGATATTGTTCTATGGTAAGATCGTCGATGTTGACCCCATCTATGATGTTATATGCAGAATTTAGAAGTTAGAGAAAGAATTGAATAATTACAAAAGATCAAATTAATACTAATCTTTAGCTCCCCGATAATGGCGCCAAAAACTTGACGCATATTTTCTTTAAGATATATTTTATTCATGTTTTAAATTTATAAAACTCGATTCACCTAACAAAAGCACTAACGAGCAGAGAACCCGATCGTGAGTAGTGTAGAGATGGTAAATCCGAGGTCATCCAAAGAGCTAAGTGTCAATTAGTTTTAATTTGAAGTGTCACGTTTGATAAGGGTTTTAAGTTGATTTTATGAAATAACAAGAAAGTAAATATACGAAAAGTAAAAGTAGTATAAGATATCAAAGAGAGAAGCGTACTAGCCTAGCCATTTAATTACTACCGTTATAACTATGTTTTCCTGTGCAACGTTACACCATGGTTTCATTAGTGGTTTTTAAAGTCGACAGACCTGAATAGATATCTTTAGACTGCCCTATAATTCCTGCAATCCCGAATCCCTCGAAAGTCACGAAGGTAGGGCAACCAGGTCATAGTGATTAATCCCAACTATCCCAAGAAATAGTCTAATAACCTATGCAGATTATTAACCCTCTCTGAAAGAGTTCCTGTGCTTTTTAAGTATATTAGGTGATAGAGGCGTTAACAAGGTTAGTTCCTACACTAGGGTTAGGATGATCACCTAACCCTAGTACCCTGCTAATCCCACGTTCAAGTGGTAATCTAATAATAGGATTAACATGATCTAAACCACCCGCAATACTACCAAAACCCAGGGTTACATGATAGTCAAAGGATATCTAACAAAACCCTGATCTAACAGGAAACAAACATTATAACGATAGTAAATTCATGACTAGGCCAACACTTGAAGTGCTTAGCCGCTCATAGAAACAACACAGCAAGAATTAATAAAGATAATCATGGATGGAAAACTCATAATTCTTACAGAAGTTGCTTATGAACGATTAAATACAAAAGTTTAAATGTGATCTCTCTTAGATCTGTGGTAGAATGGTTGATGTTGAAGTGGCTGAATGAGGCCTCTATTTATAGATTTCAAATATGTTACGGCGTAACCTTTTAGAGGTTTACGCCGTAAACTACTGACGTGCACTTTCCATCTTGCAGGCTCATAGGATGTTACGGCGTAATTAAGTGTCCACGTTATGCCGTAATGCTGACTCAGATGACTTATCCTTCCATAATAATAATGTTACGGCGTAAACCTTACGTGTGGTTACACTGTAATCTTATTGGGTGACGTGTCTTGCCTTGAATACATTACGGCGTAATACTATCGTAGAGGTTCGTAAGAATATGTGTTTTCTTCATTTTTACGTCCTTTTCCCGTGTTTCTTGTCATGTACTTGCATTTTACCTGAAAACAACGAAATGACCGTAAAAGTATCGAATTCAAGTATTTATAAGACAATTGCAAGTATTTTTAGGGGAAAATTGACACTAAAAAGTATCAAATATTTGATGTTATCAGGTTTAAAATTTTTCGAATGCGTGACCCTTAAAACACAAAAAACGATTGTTTTCAAGATTAAAACGCACACAAACTCACGATATCACCCCATGGCGATTGATACCAATTGTAGAATATCAAATCACACACCAATCTAAGTAATAAAGAAAGAAATCTAGAGAGAGAGTGGTTGGAACAAACTAGAATGTTTATTTGAGAATGAACCAACACCCTCTCCATGAGATGGAGAGGGATTTTATATCCTTATAATGGGGCCAACCATGGGCCTTGTGTGACATTAGCTTGGCCCGGTTAGCTTACGTTTACACAATGTTTAACTAACCACTTAACTACGAGCTACGAAATACATTTTAGGAGTGACCAAGACTTTTTCGTATTCCTAACATCATTTGAGAATGACCACAAAGTTAAGGCAAAACAAGGTTTCGACGCCAGGACTCGAATTAAACCAAGTTATCTACATGGCTCTAGTAGTAAACATCAATCATTTTGTTGGTTAAGAAACGAACCACGTCAATATAGGCCAAGTATATGGTGCAATGTTTGAGCCACAAGACTATACGACACACCCCAACGATATGACGCAATTCAACTATGTTAAACCTTCGTGTAATGAGAGGTCGGGTGAGTCACTAGCTAGTTATCCAAAAAAGGGTAGAGGAAGCCACTAATTCTCTATGTATGTTGGTTATGGCGCAAGAAATGAACGGTGATGAGGTGAGATTTCATACACTTTTTGGGGGTCATTTAGCCCTTTAAATCATGCAAATATGTCCATTTATTGCCCTAAATCATTTCTTTTAGTGTTTTATGTACTTTGGAAGGAGACGAAAGAAATACACGTGACTTGGGCTCGATTTGGCGAAGAAACGAAGAAAATAGACAAGAATCATGATCATGGCCGGCATTTTGACGCCTTCAGTGGAAGTGCCCATAACGTGCTAAAACAAATAGTATCATAAAGATATAGATTTCTACGAAGACCTACTTGACTTCGTCAAAGGTACCAAGTCATGGCGTCACGACCAAGACCGTACGGTGTCACATAATGGCGGTGGAGAAAACCTTAACTATCAACGGCGAGTTGACGGCGTCACAAGCATAACCTGACACACTCAGGTTTACTTATATATATATATATGTACACTTTCGCATTGTTTTCACAATTTTGTGTGGAACTTTTGTGGAACCTGTAAGTAGGGGTGTTATCGGGTCGGGTTATCGGGTTGTTGGGTTTATCGTGTCGGGATGAGTCGGGTTTTGAGTTTTGAAAAAGTGACTCGCAACCCGACCCGATAAGAAACCGGGCGGGTTCTGGTGCTTATCGGGTCGGGTGATTCAGGTTGTCGGGTTATAAAATAAATTAAACTCTACGTAAATAAATTAGTAGATAGACAGTTTATATAGTTTTCGAACAAAATATAAGTGTATTATTTACTCAACCAAGGCACAAGTAATAACATTTATGTATGTTGTAATTTTTTTGTCGCAAATCTGTTTTTTTCCATTTGCTCAGCATACTAAACTTAATAGAATTTGACAAATCTAATGTATGCCAATATGTCATATCCTCAATAATAATTGTCAAATGTTTTTTTCATTTGCTCAACATACTCAAATTGTTGAATCATTATATAGTAAAAGCATACTTAGACTGTCACCGAAAGCATACTCAAATTGTTGAATGGAATGTGACAGTTAATTACGCAAATCCTTGTGTCATAGTGAGAGCATACTTAGACTGTCACAATGAGTGTATATTTAAATTGTTGAATCATTCCGTAGCTTGTCTCATGTAATACAAAGATTAATTGGCTTATAATATTTTATTTAGAAAAGAAATAAATAGTATTTTTCCGGTCTTATCAGGTTGACCCGATAAAAAATAATAATTCAACCCTAACCCGACCCGATAACAATATCGGGTTATCGGGTTCGGGTCAAACAAACCCGACTAGTTTTATTAACCCGATTAACCCGACCCTATAAGACCTTATCGGGTTCGGGTCGGGTCAACCCGACCCTATTGACGCCCCTACCTGTAAGTATCAAAGATTTCATGGATCAGGTTGGAAGCTCAAAACTTGAGTTAGCCATTTTCTAGAGAATGAAAGTGTACAGAGAGAAAATGTGTATGTTTTTTATAAATAAAGAATGGTGGTTACACACTAGAGCATCACCCCTCCATGGAAGTATGGAGGGGTATATATAAGCTCTCATACGCTTCTAAGTCACATTATTACAAGTTTATTTCTAGCGTACAAGCTTATATATAAACAAGAGTAATTCTTGTAATGCCTTCACATTTTAGATTCCTAACAATTTTCCTCCAATGTGATGGCATACGGGATTACTTACAATGTATCCTACAAGTACAATGATAAATAAAAGCAATTCGAATTGTTGCCAAAGCTGAGGATGCCTTCGGTTTCCTTTGTCTTCAACATATACTCCAGCTTGGATCTTTTCACATGTAGGAAATACATTGTAGTATGTACTGGATTAACTTCCACCTAATTCATACTGCATTTCTTCGTCTACTTCTTTATAGCGAAGTTTCTGAATTAGCCTCCCCCCAAACTGACAATCATCTTCAGCAGATTCGAAACTTTGATGCAGTTTTAAGAATCTTCTAACTCTTTGAAGGTTAAGCATGCAGAAGAAGTTGTAAAGAAAATCTATAAACAACACCATACAAAAAATCTTCTTGTCTGACTTCTTCATTGCGGATAAACATTCAAATCTTGTTTCTTGAGACATACAACCTCCTTCATCAAGACTCACGATAGTAAGTAAACTCAACGTGGTAAATCCGTTCAACGGAACATGCAATAAATTACCAATCATCTTCTCAAGTATGTAGACACCTCACACACTGACCATACCATAAAAGTTGAAACAATAATACCCGGATCGAATTTATCCAAGCAAAAAATGCTCATCGACCCGATAAATCCCTAAACAAGTCCTCATGATATACTTGGCACGAATCCATCCGCCAATGTTTATAAAACTAGACAAAACCCTTTACAAGTACACCATTTATTCCCACTGGTGATTGCGAACTATCAGAATCATCATAAAATGGTGTGTCCAAATAATCGATCTTGTGTGAGGCATCATTAATCCGGTTAAGCTCAAAAATATTATGTGAGAATCAACCACCGATAAAAAATCTCAACTCTTTACCCTTCTGACTAACTCTGACCAACCTCTTATCAATTTTGTTGGCTATCTGTAACGACTACTACTGATGGAGAAAACACGATATAATGAACTTAAGAGTGAAATATAATAACTTGAACTTATGACTTAAGCTTGTACTATCCACGTGAATAAGAATCAATGTAGAGAAATAATATCTCCCCAATTCCCTTAGTACTTTATACCCCTCAAAAGTATAAAAGTACATCACTCATTGACTATTCCTCAACCAAGTGTGAGACACTAAGCACTACAACATAACTCCTTAAAGTGATAGCTACCTTGTGATTCATTAAGAACCAACTTTTGCGTTTATAGATCTCACACAAATAACTAGATTTCCAAGTATTAATCACAACAGGTTATAAGATCGAACAAGTTATCTTAGAAAGTCATCACCTAACCAACTCTGACTTTTAAGATAAAATAAGTACACGCACCCCTGAAATTTAACTTCAACCTCAAATAAGTGATAACAAATCAACCCCATGGTCATTTCTTGCATTTAAATCCTAAAACTAGCCTTATTGACGGTTTAAGTGAACCTCTGATAAGGATCGTTTAGGCGAAGGTGTGGAGTCATTTTGAATAGATAATGGTATATAATTGTGGTTTAAGTGTCCATGGATTGTAGAACCAAATATCGTTTGAGGTGTTTTCGAGTAGTTACCGTGAAGAAATGCGCTTGAATACAAGTTTTAGTAAAATTTGAGTTGGCAATTCAAGTTTTTGGTGAAGAATGAGTTGGGAAACCAAGTTTTTGTGAAACTTGAGTTGGCAATTTAAGTTTTTATGAAACTTGAGTTGGCAATTCAAGTATTGTGAAGAATGAGTTTGGAAATCAAGTTTTTGTGAAACTTGAGTTGGCAATTCAAGCATTGGTGAAAACTTGAGTTCTCTATTTAAAACACAACTCAATTTTCTGTTATAACCGCTCCAAACTTGAGTTCTATCCCAAAAACTCGAGTTTGTCCACAATCAATAAAAATTTGAATTTTTACGATTCAAATCCGTTTCTTTTTCACCTAAACCACTCTAAACATGAATCATAACTAAAATACAACAAACTACAATCTCACATGAACTCATTTTTATACTAACTCGCGAATTCACTTTTCCATCGTCAAACTCGAATTGATTCTTCTCCAAACAAAACACGAATTGATTAAAAATGAAGAATCATAATTTTAACCAATGAATCATCAAGTCAAAAAATCTATGAAAGTTTGACTTGAGTGTTCGTTTTGTAAATATTCGAGCGACTAACTCAACTTTTCAACAAAACCTCACGAAACACAACTTTTTCATCACAAATTCGATTTTTTTCAAAACAATTGATAACGCCTAAATTATACATGTTTTCAGTGGCGTTATTTATATATATTTTATCATTTCTCATGAACTTTTGATACTTAATAGCATGAAATACTTGCAGGTTCACTTGAAGAAATCACGAGCTCAAATAAAGCAAAAATCAAGTACTTATACACTTCGGGAAGCAAGATACAAGAAAAGCTAAAGTCTCAAGCTGAAAGTGCAAATGTGCGCCACACTTACCCATTGTGCGCCGCACTTATTCCCAAAGTCAAAATAATTAAAATGTTGGTAGAAATATTGCGATATTTAATCTATACATTCTCTTTATGTTTTAGTGATGACAAACATGCAACTTGTAACACATCACGTAAAGTGCTTAAGTTACTTGTAATCACTAATCATCAATTCGTCAACATCTTTCGACGTCTCAAGTTTTCTTCAACAATAAATTTAAGTTCGCACCCGACGTAAATCACTAAAGGTATGAACAAACAAACTTTAATTTGTTGAATGATCAAAGAAATTTTTTAAACCTTACATTTATAAAATGGGACAAACATTTTTAAAAATATATACAAAACATTTTTGTATTATAAGAAATGTTTTATTCAAAATAAACATTTTGAATTTCAAATTTTCGGACCTAAAACGGCTAGAAATGGTCCAGTAAACACCTCCCCTGAATAGGACAAAAAGGGAGCGTCTGAATAAGGGGCGGCCCCCTTAATTACATGGGCGGCCCCCTTAAAATTAAGGGGGCCGGCACCCTATTTAAGGGGGCCGGCCATAGACCCCGCTCCTCCTTTTTGTCCTATAAATACTGGACTATTCCCCAACATTTTTCTCACCTCTTTGCACAAAGTTTTCTCAGATCTAAAACCTCCTTTCAAACCCTTTCCTTTGATCACTTAACTTATTATAAGTTTGTTTAAAATGTGATCCAATCATCCATCCATTGAAGTGCAAGAGAAGAACTTTCGTTATCATTAAGATACGAAGTTATGTAGGCTAGTTAGGGCATTCGTGACATGTCTTACATTCACAATGCATAGATCGAGTCCATGTATTCCAAACTTGTATAATTGCTTGATCATGGTGATCATGGTGTGTTTTGTAGTTGGATCTTGGTGATCCTTTCTAGTAGTGTTAGATAGTTGTGACATAAGTAGTGTGGTGAGGAGAAGTTGTGAAGGTGTGGAGTTGTGAAGTTGTGAAGGTGTGAAGAAGTTGTGAAGTTGTGAAGATGTGAAGAAGTTGTGTAGTTGTGATCAAGGTGTGAAGCTAAGTTGTGTAGTGAAGTTGTGAAGTAGTCGTGAAGTTGTGAAGTCGTGAAGTTGTGTTGTGATAGATTGGTTCTAGCTAAGATTAGAACTCGACATTTAGCTTAGTGTCGGAAATTGATATAAGCAACGTTGTGTACGGTTTTCTCCGCCTTAAGGGAGCTTGTTGACTAGTGAAGAAACTCTCGAGTTGGGTACTCGGGGAGTGGAGTAGGGCGAAGAGGTGCTTCGTGACCGAACCACTATAAATCATCGTGTCCGGTTTGCATTTCCTTTCACTCATCTCTTTACATTTATACTCGCATTTATCGCTTTATATTTATACTTGCAATTGTGTGATGTGTTGATTATATAGTCTTAATTATGTCTTGAATAAATGTGAATATTATGTGTTGGGTTGTATTGTTGTAAATCGATGTATTAATATGTGTATATAACTTGTATGAACACTCATCATATTGTATCACGCTTGATCGGTAATTTGATACGAAACATTTTAAGATTTTTAATGGAAACGTATTCACCCCCCTCTACGATTTCCACAAAGTATTTTTGCTTACCATTTTAGTTGTTATTTTGTGTAGGTGTTTATGATTTAAATAATGCCTTGAAATAAGGCATATGGCTTGGGAGCTCAGAAATTAGATGTTCTCGATATTGCATACAAAGTTAGTGTTAGTGTTAGATGTCAGGCTCGATTCAAGGTTGAACTCTCAAGTGTCTAAATTGATTTATGAAAGTTGTTTCGAAAGTGTCTAAGTCCAGGTTTTGGTTTTCGAATGAAGGTCATGTATGTTGTTTGAGTTGTATTTGAAAACGGGTCAAAATGAGTGTTTGGAAAACCCCGTGAAGTATGTGCTTATGGGTCGTTTAGACCACAAATATTTATGAAAATGATGTATTATGTTGTGTTATTGAGTTGTGGAAAGTTTGGTGAAGTATCGGATTCAGGAAGTTTGTTTCTCGAGCAAACGCAAAAATGCATGATTTGGGACAGTAGGTCCCCAGCCTAGTGGTTGTGGCACAGCCAGCCCTTGTGGGTAGCATGTTTCCAGTCGGGCGGTTGGAGACAATATTTCAGTTTTTGTCAATGTTCGAAAAATCGTAAAAAAATAAATCACAAGTCGTTAGAAGTGGTGCCACATATCGTTGGATATGTAATTGAGTCTATTTTCATTTAAAAATATTTTCAAGGTCCGATTCTTATTAGAATTTTAAAAGCTACTTGTGGAGTAATGAGAGGTCATTTCTGATAATTTCTTCTGCTTGAAAAGTTATTTTCGAGTCGAGAAAGGGACGTTTCATTATGAGTAAAAATAATGTTCTCAAGTAAAGGAGCCATGACAGGTCTACAAGCTACATAACCAACTAATGAAGTAACTCTAAGCATTACTTCGTTTGAGATAAACAAACACCTGTTTTAGGTTTTACAACTTCAATTCCAAGAAAATACTTCAATTATCCCAGAGCTCTTTTATTTTAAACTTGTTATTCAGAAAACTCCTGAACTTGCCAAATTCATTACATTATGCAAGAAAATACTTTCTCATATTTCACATACAAAGAATGTTTATTTTTAGACTGAACTAAATCGGCTTCTTTGAAATCTTTTAAAAATTTATGGTTCCATTGCATGGGTGTATGTTTTAACCCATACAAAGACTTTTTCAACTTAAAAACCCTTTTTTCCCCTGACTTAAAGGAACCAAGAGGAGGAATCAAATAAACTTCCTCTTTTAAATCTCTATATAAAAAAGCAATGTTTACATCCACTTGAAACAACTAGACTAATCAAGAACCTAACGGTGCCCATTTTTACAACAAGAATAAAGGTCTCCTCATGTTTTACTCCATATTTTTAGCTATACCCCTTTGCAACCAATCTTGCTTTATATATTTCAATCTCGCCACTAGACTTATATTTAACTTTATAAGTCCATTTAGAACCTATTTGTTTTCTACCAGCAAGAAATCAGTTAAGCACCAAATATCACTCTTAAATAAAGCATGTGATAACGCTCCAAATATACATAAAATATCCCTCGAAAATACATGAAATATATATGTTAACACATGAAATATTGCAAAGCTTGGTTGCTTGTTGTGCAATAATCATTTCAGGACCAAAAATGAAGAAAAGGACTAAATGTGCAAAGATATTCTGTTAAATGCACTAACAGTCGTTATAAAAAGGATCTAGAAGAGAATCTAATAAATAATTAATGAACGAGGTCAAAGTGCGGCGCACTTTCCCTAAGTGTGGCGTACTTCGAAGCGGAGTAAATGCAATTTAATTATACACCAAGTGCGGCGCACAATTTACCAAGTGCGGCGTACTTCACCTGCAGTTACTCAAAGATAGTAATGATTGCCATTATTGATGCAACTCTTGGCTTGCCATTTCCCACAACTGATACCCTTCCTTCAACTATAAATTAAGAACGAAATTGAGGCTCAAATCATCCCATTCAACACTTCTCAATCTCAATTCACCTCATCTTAGATCAAGAATAGTTAGGAAGAAGTTCTAGTGGAATTGTTGAAGAATCGCCTTGTTCTTCATCACATTCTGGTTTATAATCGAAGGAAGATACTATTTGATCTCAGAAGTTGTGCTAAGGAGTTGTTATAATCATTATAGTTGAATTTACAAGTTGTGAGAATAACCGTTCGAAGGAAGATTCTTGTAAGCAGTGAACACTTTGCTATTGAGTTTGGTATAAACATGTTTCCTTACTTTTATATTATGAATTCTGAATTGATCATGCTTGTTATGTGTTTTGAATTGATGAATATGAAGTGGTTTAACATATTTGTTTGGGGATTATGAGGAAACTATGGATCTAACTTGGATAAACTTATGAATTTGGAAAGTTATTAATATGAACTTGATGTTTTTACACTCGGATATCTTAATCATCATAATAGTTCGGATATAGGCCGAAAGACTCTAGCTATATGCTTGATTTCTAAGTTGTTTGTCTTTGACAACTAGATTTTAGCCTTATAAGGATTGGCTAATACAATGATCATTAACGGAGGATAAAAAGGTTTAACGCTTAACCTCATGTCTAACAAACTTGGTTAAGAAAGCCCATATTCCTATTTTCCAAGCATGAATCGAACTCAAAGCATTTTTGTAATCAGAAGTAAAGGCCGAAATGATTTTTGATTATAATAAATAGACAATCGTTTTAGTAAACCAACCGTTTCTTTAATCGATTATACTTTAATTCTTGAACCCATTATCCATCCAAAGTTTAACTTATTTGTTCTCACCCCTAAAACAAACATCCTTTTTATATCTGGAATTTGAATCATTATCTTTAGATTATTGACAGTTGTAACTATTTTCTTCATTATCATGTCATTTATACGACACTTTATTATTAGTCAATATTTATTTGTCCGATATGCGTTTACTTTTTAAGATAAATCCGTAGGCTAAAAATATATCAATGAATGTAATACGGTCATCAAATAAATTATGGTCTTACATCAACAAGTAAGAAATAATTTGTAAGAAGATAATTTTGTACTTGCGTATTTTATTTTTATTGGCCACGGTAAGATGGGTTAAGTTGTCGCCGATAGAAAAATACATTTGGACACACCCCGGAAAATACAATAGACTCAACCTAATACCCACTTTCTTTTAAACTCATTGAGCACAAAATTAAATCAATTTTTTGTTGTGAAACACCACTAGGGTCCATGTAATACATGATATACTATACATAGGAAGTCACCATGATCTTGCCTAGGATCCTAAAAGTACTGTTACTTAATATAGCTAATTAATACTAGTTCCTAATTGTCTTACTAACTTATTACCCAATGCTCTAATATCCAAACTTTTCCTTGCCTTGATCCCATAGGCCGTACGGTTTGCCACGGTTAAGCCCTCACAAACACACAAATCCAAAAGATTTATATTAGCTAAGCAAATCTTGTACAAACACATCACCATTAAGAATTGTACTAAATGGTTTAGCAAGAAAACCATGTTGCTATAGTTAACTAGAAAACCCAAATACCACTACCTAGGGCACGTTCGGTTTTGTTTATGTAACTAGGAGATTGAACTAGCAAACTTGCCTATAAATACACACTCACTCTTACCCTTTTTCACTCTTACAAGCTCACACACACTTTTAAAAAGGTTAAACACTTCCCCTTTTTGTGTTCGAATCTCAAACCGCCAACAAACATCCACAAGGGGGTATACGAGCTAAGGACTAGCACACTACACGTCCACTTCTCAATCTTAGAGCTATAGGACATTTGTAAGTCTCATCTGACACTTTAATATTACATAGTTAATTGTCTTTGATTTCTCTAGACTCATTGTAGCGATGCTATATGAAGTGCTACGTACATTTATATGTACGCCATTATACTCGTGTGGTTGCAAAAGAAAGAAACTAGTTAAGGCTGCATTGTCCCAAGTGATTTTAATACGCAAGGACTTAAATCTTTCTATCTAATACGTAAGCTTGGTCTCCAACAAAGAAAACATACTTATACGCGTTTTTAAAATGCAAAGCTACCGTGAACACTTTGAATTACACGGCCGACACTAGGACTTAGTAAACGATATTCAAGTATGCTCACGAAAAAACTTGCATGTACGAACCCGGCTGTGCACAAGTTAAATACTATGACGTTTAGTTACTAGGGCACTTCGAAATTATGTAAAGAAATCAAGGAGGAACAATGGGTAGGTCGGGCTTGCGAGGCTCTAGAGCCACGCCCACGGGTTTGGGCCCTAATAGCCCATGTCCGAACCCCAACAGGCCCCCCAACTAGTGCGAGTACCCGGCCCTTATCAATAAGCTCATTCGAGCTTATTGAGGGATTAGGGACTTATTTAGTTCGTAGATAATAAGCATACAAAGAAAGAAAACCTTAACGGGCCAAGGCGAGCCATTTATATCCAAACGGGCCCAATAAGTCAACTGTACTCGGGCTTATTAAGAGACCTACATGCTTATTGACTCTCATGGACCTTAACATGCTTTAGAAAATCTAGCCGAACCCTAAATGGGCTTAACGGCCCATTTCCATGACTAACGAGGGCCTATAAGCCACAAATAAGCTTTGGCGGCTTATTTGTGAGCTTAGACAGCTTATAAGAATTGTAATAAGCCTAGACAAGCTAACGAACCCGAAAGAATTAAGCCCGAACCCATAAAACCCTTATCGGGCCTTAACAGGCCCAAGCCGGCCCAATAAGAGTGCTTATTAGCTTATTTTGAATGAGCTGAAAAAGAAAAACAGATTATGTGCGGCTTTTTAATGCTAAATTGAAAATGAACTTGTGAAGCTTTAAACCCTTAAGGGTGTTTTGAGATTGCCGAATTATTGGCGGCGTTCAGGCCCCCATAAGCCTAAAAATTAAGCTACAATAAGCTCCCTGAGCTTATTTACAGCTTATCAGGCCCTACTGAGCTTATTGAGAACCTTTAGACTTATTAAAACTATAACGGACCTTTTTTTTTTTAAAACGCGTTCTTAAACGCGACCTTAACGGGCTAAAATAAGGCACGTTAAGCCAAAAATAAGCTCGCATAAGCTTATTTAAAGCCGAAACCATGTCTTTTATAACTAAATTGAACTTACGAAAAGAAATGCCCCACCTTGTTGAGTTTTATTTGGAGCTAAAAAAGCTATTTTTGCCAATACGTCGCGGGATAAAAATGTAACCAATTTTAGTACGAAACTTAAGGGGATTAAATTGTCATTTTTCGAATTTCAATAACTCCAGGACTGTTTTTGAAACATTCTGAAACTTAGGGATTTAAGTGTAATTATAAGGACCTAAACTACACTTTGGTAAACTTAAGGGACTAATTATGTAACTATCGAAACTAAAGGGTTTAAAGTATAAATGATTTATACTTTAATAAAACCTAGGGACTAAAGTGTAATAACTAGAACTTTAGGGATATGTTAGTGAAACAAAAGTGAAATTATGAAACACTTAACGAATTGGTAGGATATTAAGATGTTCGGACAAACGGGTTTCATTAACGACAAAATAAATAAGTATATTTATTAACAATGATTTCACGTTTCTCGAGAACCATCGAAATTATAAATACAAAAATCTTGTGCATCACCACAACAAGTTGCATAACAGTTATATTATAACTTGAAATGTAATTTAGTTTATATAATGTGTACGTTAAGTTTATGATGCCTAGATAAGACTTGACCGCTATTTACTTGTGGCTATCTTGACGGTGTCGATTCATTTCCTTACTGGATATTCATTATCATTCAGAGAATACCTGCTAAGTGACTTCTATACGCCCTTATGCTTTTGATATTATTTAAAATGATTTACATCACTTGGGGTGAGAACATGCTTTGTTTTTACAAACTGGACGCAAGTGTACATTTTATACTACGATCACGTGTTTGCCTAAGTAGCGATAACCCATTGAGCCCTTTATCATGAACTGTTAGTTGCATAGTTATAGTTGGGAACTGCATTGTAGTGGAGCGCGAATGTTATATTGATAGATCTATTTGGGCATTGACATCTCACCAGTTCGGGTGGGTGATTAGCCTATCAACTTTGGGGGAAACGAACGTACTTTTTTTTATACCATGTCGGATTTGGGATGTTTCGGGTGGTAGTAGAACATCATTCAACGGGCATTCATGGCAATATGTTGATTCTTACATGTCGAGCTTTAGTGTCATGAATCCTTAAGAAAACGAAATCAATTTTATGTTGATTTGCATGTGTTGCTAAATCATACACTTGGTAATCTTGCGGTCTGCCTATTTGTTTTATATACAATCTATGAATTCACCAACATTTATGTTGACGTTTTAAGCATGTTTTTCAGGTCAATAAGGCACGAGGCCTAATATCTTTCAACGACGATGATACATTGGAAGTCATTAATTGAAGAGTCAACACTAATGATTTGGTGGTCTTATTTAATTTTGGGGAAATTGTTTATAAACCGGAATCTTTATTTATATTGTTGAACATTTTGAGCCATAGGATTATCTGTAACAAAAAGTACTTTGTTTTAATCCAATGCATATCTTATTTTTCAAACGACATATTTAGTAGTGATTTCAGTAATCTTGTGCCCTATTGATCCAAATATGAAAGCCCTCTTTTTTTGGATTAGTCCATAACATTCGCTGCGTTCTTAGATTTGACGGGTGTTACAGATTGGTATCAGAGCCACCAGGTTATAGAGACCAGGTCAAAGTTTTGTCTGCCGACTGATTACCATTTTCAAACACTGGTTGGTTTCACATAATGGGATCTTGTGAGGGACATTACATGCTATTACTTATTTACTATCTAGCTCATATTATGACTTACATGACATGCCATGTGTTTTAGCCCATTAGTAGGGTACTAATGTGCTTACATGATTAATATACGTGTTTATAAATGATAGTAGTATATTACTATAATGAACTTTTATAATCAAAGTTATATACCATATCATACCGATCTTTCCTATACGTAGTACTTATATAAGTTATTTTGCTTTTTGCAGTATAATCATGTCTTCCTGGACATCTTGCCTGGCACCTACACTTCCGATCTACACCGATCTGAGCCGGGATGGCCAGAGCCTTCTGGGGGCCAATGATGTGGAGGGGTATCGGAGGGAAGGCATATCCCTGGCGTTCATCGTATTAGGTACAACGGACTCCCGCTACAGCCAGTAGCCCCACCATCACCAGATTACATACCAGGCCCAGAGGATCCACAAACACCGCCAGTTCCTCAAGATGAGGAGGAGCGTGAGCCTATGTTCGTACAGGCACATAATCATCGATATAGTGCCAGAACCTATATACCTGAGTATATACCATTGGAGGACATGGACATGAGTCTCGGTGAGGAGACATCCATTAATTCTATTGTTCACCTTCTGCCCTGAGGTCACCCTGGATATGTTAATAAGTCGGATCCCGGCAGGAGGATCCAGATAGGTCAGCTACAAGGATGATGAGACAGAGGATGGTCCGGTTGACTGATCCTGTGGTGACCGGGGGTCGGGGAGATGGATGGAGATGATGATGCATGAGGCGATTCTTCTATGGAGGACGGCCAATGATGAGGGATGAGGACGGAGAGCGTGAGTGAGGACGAGGAGAGAGGACGAGCACTTAGCTCCGGCTTTTGACTCTATTACCGCCTTTACTATTGTATGAGCCTGTTTTTCCCACCTGTGGGAACAGAGCCTGTTTTCCCACCTGAGGGGAACAGGCGATGTTGTACCACCACCCTACCAACTGACTATTATATTGGGGACTAGGATTACCGTGCCGGACCCGTAGACTTCATATCCCTTCCACCAGAATGGCCAGAGGTTGAGAGACTTCTGACCATGACGACTCCATCACCCATCACCACTATCTCACTAATCACCACCCTATGCAGGGGAGTGAGTGCAACTTGCTAGCAGTGCACGGCCCCACATGCACATTCATCCACCTCCTTACCACCATCATACTGGGTGATCCAACCCAAATCCAGACATCAGTGATAGCATCCCACTCACGCCTCTTATTGATGCCGTCACTGCCCGCATTACCTTCACCTTCCATCTACAACATCTCTATCCATACCTCCACCTGTGACCGTAGGGATGATGTCCTGAGTTATCCTGAGCAGCCTCCCCCGTAAGAGGTGTATTTGTCCACTATAGGACTACTAGATATTGAGATCGATTGAGTGTTCTACTGCTAGAAAACCTACAACGAGGTAGAGGCCGATTTGATTATGCGTTTGTTATTACCATGCGTAGAAGCTGAAGAGAGGCGACTGGGGTAGGATTATGAGGTGGTGGGTAGGGTTAGGGATACGTGGGCTTGTTCCGGCCAGTGGGATGTTCCTAGAGATAAGATCCTATGACGGTTGGGAGAGGTCAACACTAGGTCATAGAGCTTGCCCCTGAGCTTATGAGCGGGATAAACAAGGCCCTTGTATGATCTACTAGAGGATGCCTCAGGTATAGTAGGTCTCGTATATCACAGGATCCGATTTGGACTGTATTAGCGGGTCGATTTACTTATGGGGGATAGGATGACTCTCCAGGAGACAGTATGGATGGTGGAAGGGAGGATGCACATATATGCCCTTCTACTCTGAGAGGATTGGGCTCACTCGACCTAGGATTGATTCAAGCGACGCATTAGGAGCTTCAGGACCAATCGCTGATGATCTTGTGTATGCCACTTGAGACCTATCTCTAGGCACACCTAGACACAGCTACAGCTGCCAGAGAGTACTCTTATTCAGACACAGCATCAGTTCACGAGACTCGCTTTCAGATTTGCCAGCGGGCCTGAATTAGACCAGCGCCTCTCGAGAAGACTTGATGAGACTGATCGTAGGCGTCAGGACCAGATGGTAGAGACTCTCCGAGTCATCAGAGATATGAGGAATGAGAGCTATGAGCAGACATGCCAGACTGAGTTGTTAGCACTGACGAGATGAACCAATTTTTCACAGAAAGTACGCCGCACATAACAATTGTGCGCTGATTTTTCTGCAATTACAGAAAGTACGCCGTACTTTTACCAAGTACGCCGCACTTCTTGCCCCTTTTACAAACAGAACTAGTTTTTCAAAGTGAAGAACAACAAAAAAAACCAAAACCTCAAAACTTATAAGCTGTAATTGACCTTTTGAAAATGTGGAATTTATTCCTTATGTTCATAATAGTCAAAATATTGTATTATCATAATTCGTACATTAAAAGGAGAAAAATCAAAAAGAACTATTTAACATCTTATTTGTTTAGATTTCTGAATATCTACATATATTTGTTAATTTCTAAGTGGTGCTTATTTTACTTTGACTTACTACACTATAAATATAAAAATGAAATTTTTAAAAGAATTAAAATTTTTTATATAATGATAAATGTGCTTAAAAACTTGATAGTTGCTATGTTTAATAGATATTTGAGAAATAATAAAAATAATAAACATAAAATACTAAAATTAAAAAAATTTAAAAGTCTTAAAACTCAAAAAGTACACCGCACTTTCCTGGCTAAAACCAAACAGAATGCTTGTTTCTTTATTTTTGAACGAAAATTGCTTGAATTTAAAAATGCTATCTGTTTGTTGATAATGTGTAAATGTAAAAAGGTATTATTATTTGTTTTAACTAACCCATTAATGGTTGTTTTAATGTTGTCTTATTCTATAAGGGTTATGGATCCCAATTCGAGTTTTGGAAAAATTTGCTTAGGAGAAAACATTGTTGAAATTTTGAGTGACAAGGTTGAAGGATCTGGAGACTAGAATTCTCTAAAATTCAGGACACTGCTAACAGTGGAGGTAAGAAGGAAACTAAAGCTATGGTTTTTCACCAGATGGATACCAAAGAAGTTAGTGATAGATTCGTGGCTCCTTGTTTTGTCAATGGGATGGAAGCTTATGATTGGGAGATTAATCTTGGAGTAGAGGAGAACATGATCTCGAACGAATATGCAGTAAAATTATGCCTGGAGCATGAGGTAAAAAGAGGAAACAAATTGGTTAAGAAAGAACTCATTGTTGCACTAAGAGGTGAAATCTATTTTGTAAAGTTCATTATCAACCCAGAAGAAGATGATGTTGAACATAAAGTAATTCTTGGAAGATCATTCCTACGTATGACCAAAGCAATTACTAATTTCGGGCTTGGAACTGTCATAATATTTCCTGAGTTCTATCCATTTTTGGAAGATATTGAAGAAGAAGAAAAGAGTTTGGATGATTGGGACCACTTACTTGATTTTAACTTAGATGGTATACCACTGTTGGGTGAAGAAGAACTTCCGCCATTTGTATGCAAAATGAGGAAAAGAAACCGTAACAAAAAGAAAGCCATGGAAAATCTTAACTTTCTCTATCAAGATATAGGAACATCTTCATCAGCTGGTGGTAATTTAACTCAAGAAGAAGCAGCAAAAGAAGCATTGGCAATCAGAATCAGCCAAAAGTTTGCTTTATTAGAGGAAGTAAGACTTGTAATCGAGACAATAGCTTATCATGACAAATACAAGAAAGTTCTCAATGAGATTTGGAAAGACAAGGTAGAGTTAGATGGAAAGATTATAAAAGAAAAGGAGGAAGCAATAAAAAGGATTAAAGGTGAGGCATTGAAAGAGAAGGACGATCCTAAAGCATTCATATTTCCTATCAGATTGGAGGGGAAGGTTAACAAAAATGCGTTAGCTGACACTGGGTCGGACATCAATACCATGTCGTACCGAATTTATGAAACATTATGGAGAGAAGAGATGAAGAAGGTTGATAGAGGAATCACGATGATAAATCATACCCAGGCAGAAGTTATGGGAATGCTTACTAACGTTCTTTGTCAGGTGGGGGTAACCATCATAATTGTTAAGTCTCTTAGCCTGGATATACCAATCGATCGTGATGCACCGATAGTGGTTGGTCGGGGATTCCTGTATACAATCGGTAGCATACTTAACACCCCAGAAAAACTTTTCTTAACTTTTGATGGAATTTGTCATCAAGCCTTTTGAGCCGCAAGATTCGATGTTCTAAGAATCGCAAAAAGTGATAGCGATGACGAGGAAGAGTACCAGATTAAGAGAAATAAGTTTAGAGCACCGATATATGGACTGAAACCTGCACCCTACTCGAACTGTAACGATCTAGCTGAGCGATCATTAGCTCTACAAGCAGTAATAAACCCATTTCGAAATATTAGTGTTTGGAAAAAGGTAGTTAGTTTCCTTGGTTCGTTACCTATGCCATTAAAACAAGTTAACTAGAAGCCTGATTATGAGGGTTGTTATACTAAAGAAGAAGAAGAAGCAACAGGACGGTGGCGTACTGAGATTAAATTGACTGATCCATATGGAAACATTTATTTGCAAGGGTTCACAACAAAGAAAACAGACAGGAAGTTATCAAAGTACCATAAGTTGAGTGACATCATGTCACCCAATTGGTTTGTGGAGTAAAGAGTTGGACCAAGTTGGAATAAAGGAAGGGAACTTATAAACTCCTAAAGCTTTTTTTACTTTTTATTGCTAAGAATAAAATCATTTGTATAAATCCATAAGGAATTACATTTGATGTACGAACATTAGTCCGATCTATGATAAATATTAAGATTAAGTCATTATGAGATTGAAAATTTATGTTATCATTATGTTTAAATTATGAAGTGTGCAAAGTAAGTTTGTGTAATCTATAAAAAAAGAGGGAAAAGTACGCCGCACTTCTGCGAATTGCGCCGTACTTTAGAGCGGTTTTCATAGATAAAACTTACCAAACAAGATTCTAACTCATTATAAAAAAAACACACTAACACAAAACCGCTTGGTTTCTTACAAAAACAAAGGAAAATTTTTCAAGTATCAATCCATCAACTATTTAATCATGCCTAGGGTATGTTAATATCATTCCTTAACTTGTTTATTATCAATTTGTTTAGTTTTTATTCATTAGGGTTAAGTATAATTAGATTAGAAAAAATCAAATCCATGTTTGGTATGAACAATTGACCCATATAATTAAAATATTTAAGAGTTATTTATCCCATGCAAGCTTGATATTGTTAAATCTAAAAACACTGTTCATATTATGAATTTAACTTTAAAAATAATTTTTTTGAAAATCATAAAAATTTCACCAGCCCATAAAGTATGCCGGTTTTGTTCTAAAACCGCCGCAATTTGCCCATTTTCCAGAATGTACGCCGCACTTCAGGGAAGTACGCCGCACATTTTACATCAGAAAGTCACATAATGTTTTAAAAACCATCAAAACCATGACCATTTATACCAAATCATTTTTAACATTACTATACACCTTATTGTTGATTATTTTTGATGTGTAGACTATGGGAACACCCGATGATGAGGCCAGATTATCAAGATCCAAACGCTCTAGACAACATGAAACCATGGAAGAGGTATTGCTCCCACAAGTTCATCATGAGTTCTTGCTATGGGAAGGATGCAACAGAGATGAGAAGTCTAGGTACAACACTAGATTAGCCCAATTACTCCCTAGGCATATTTACTCACCGTGTGTCATGAATTGGGATGTGCTGAATATAATAGGTTGTGATGGAGAGATTGATAATATGTTGATGATTAAGTTACGTGAAGCTAAATCGAATGAAGAGATATTCAATTATGTGGCGTGGATTAGAGCTTTTAACATCAATGAACCAATTTATGTAGAGCTTTGCCACGAGTTTTATTCAACCTTTGAATTTAATGAAGTTTGTACTAACGATGAATTACAAACTAAGAAGATCATCAAGTTTAGACTTGGTGGACGTGCTCACAGTTTAACTTTGTTGGAGTTTGCTCATAGATTGGGATTGTATCATGCTGATGAGCTTGAAGAAGATGGATTTAATGTTTACTTTGAAGGAGGTTTGCGTAGTGATGAGCATTTTAACGCTTAGGAGTATTGGTTAAGCATTAGCAGAGAGGATAACCTTGGTTTATCTAGGAGTCACACATCTACTATTAAGAGCCCAATTTTGAGACACGTTTACTTCATCATTTGGAAATAAGAAAATAAGACAAGAAAGATGGAAGAATTTTTGAAAGAGAAACAAGAGAGAGAAAGTAGAGAGAAAATAAAGAATGGTTGATTACACAAGTGTGTGAAAACAAATAAGACCAACACCCTCTCCACACTTGGAGAGGGGTATTTATACTTGCACCATGAGGCTTACATGCCTATGGGCTTTCTATGGGCCAGGCTCGAGATTACTTAGGATTACTTGGGCTTGAGCCCATAACACGTGACCGATTAGATTACATAAACGAGCCCGTTTACCCTTTCTAGCCTATTACAACATATTTTAAATAAAGCCTGAAGCTTCCTCGTTGAGTGACAGAGCTTCCTTGTTCGACTCAATATTTTGAGGCTAACAATCTCCCTCGAAGAGAGGTCTTGAACCTTGAAATGAGCTTCCTTGTTTGACTCGATATTTTGAGGCTAACAAACTCCCCCGAAGCTTGGTTTCTAATGGATTCTGAGCTTCCATGTTCACAGTCATAACATGGTCTTGGATTTATTGAGATTGCTTTGACATTGAGTTCTTGAGTCTTATTCTTGGTCTTTATTATGTTGTAGGCTTGTTCCTTCATGCTGTGTGATCTTTGATCTTGAGCCTTTGTCATTGTCTTTCGACTTCGTCTTTACGTCCGAGATCTTTAAATCTGTATCCTTCAATATTGATCGTATTTGCCACCTTGTGATCTTGTGTCTTGACCAACATGCTCATACTTTGCATCTTCTTGAAAGCTCTTTAATAATCTTCCCTCAAGATTGGTTTCTAAGGAGAGATCTTTAATATCAGAGTTTGCGAAAGTCTTGTCTTTAATCCTTGAGCTTTCTTGATTCTTGAATCTTGATGCTTATAGTATGTCTTTGTAGTTTGAGCATGAGCATGTGGTAATGAATCTGACTCAGCTGGAATGGGATACCGCCACCACCGTATAACCTGCAAGTTTACATTAGTGATAATAAACAGATATAGACGAGAGTGTCTTTGTCACTTCGTCGAATAATGTTGCAATAACCACGGTTGCCCGTTAATTAGTATAAATACTGCCTGTGATCAGATAGAATTCATATGAATCTTCTTGACAGGGTTTCGCAGCTGCACTAGCCGTTCTTGTTACCGGAGCGTCTCAAAGTAGACAACACGGTAAGAGTGAATCAGATAGTTACTATCTTTCTAATTAAACTGTCAATTCATTTACTGGAACAAGTTTGATTCACATAGAATCGCACCATCGTTTCTTTCTAGTTGATAGAAGTTTGATTCATATAAAATCGCGCAAGTCACCTACCGAGATCTTGTTTGATGTTGGCTCAAGCAGGATTTCCATCTTCACTGTGAATACTTAAGTATCACTCAGATGTTCTGGCAA
>BQNB010107125.1:0-23234 GCA_026074375.1 Tanacetum coccineum | reverse complement strand
AAGCTGGAAAATAAAGCTATAAGCTACACTACTCCTACTCCTACTCTAGATAATTCCTGCGTGTGATTTCCTCTTCTATTTATAGTTGAGGAGTGAAGCTTCTAGGACATTAAGACGCTCCCCAATCCATCAATCCTAGCCCTTGATCAAAATCATTCTTCAAATCCCATCTTTTTACCCGTTGAATTGCTTACACGTCCTTTCCACCAATCAAATCACTTGGGATTGCCAGCGTGGCTTAACGAGTGTCAGATATGTCAGATAAAGGCCTTCTACAAGCGTACGCTTATGTGGAGTGATGGAATTTACCCTGTGTTATTCGTTGGAGGTGAAAGAGGGGGAAATGGAAGAGAAGTACAATAACTCTGACCATGTTTACATCTCTTTGACTTTGGACCGGGTTTGAGATTGGGCTTATTATTAATCACTTGGGTCGGGACATGGATAATGGGTAAATGGATTATGGACTTTTTAATAAAGGGGTTTAGGCTAAGGTTTTATAAGTATAAATCTTAATGGGCTGACCCGACCCAATAAAATGGGTACGGGTTGGTCCATTAAAGATAAATACGCATTCGGTTTTGTTTTCTCACGCTCTTTTCATTATCGTGCTCGGTTTTGTCCGTTTTGCTTTATTTTTGTCCTTTTGTGATATATTCCTTACCTGCAAGACACAATTAACAAAACACACATATACAATGCATTTTTATGTATTTATCGTTTATTATTGGTCTTTTTAGCTTAATAATAAGAAATAAATGATATGTGTTTAAGCACATATTAAAATCCCCATACTACGCTATTGTCGTGTCCTCATGCAATGTTATAAATACATGCTTAAAACCAAAAATTCCAATCCCCCTAAACTAATCACCTCGAAAAGTAGCTAAGTGCTCATCTAAGGGGATTAAGAAATCAATAGTTTTGAAACGCTCTGTTTTACCATTTCTTTATATATATATATATATTTCTCAAATGACTACATGCTCGACTTTCATTATTTAATAATAACTTTAAGGATCACGGAACAAGAAACACTTATAAATAGTGTCCAAAAGGGATAAATTCATCGTCCTCGATTTTTCACCCACCCCAAACCAAGCTTAAAAACGAAATCATTGTTAAATACAAGTTAAGATGCTAACACTACTCATATTTGCAATTTGTGTAAGCCTAGACTAACTTTTCACTCCCGATGGTTTAATATTTATAAATGTGTATGTACTCATTTCAAATTTCGACCATCCAATCGACATTTTTAAGAAAGTTGTAATCCCTCTAAAAGTAACGTTCTACTCAAGAATTATGATTTTGAAGGCGAGATCATTCCATGTAGCAACTTTCTTCTCGGCACATCCCAGCCGAGACCGGCTTATCCCAGCCGAGACCGGCTTAGGTGACCAGTTTGACACCTCAAGGAGAATAATATCGGAACTCACGGACCTTCGGTTTCAAAAACTCTTAGGTTTCCCGTTAAACTAATACTTTATTTAGAAAGACCAAAACTTAAAACGAAATAGTCTTAGTTCAAAAGCATATTTAAATTTAAGAAAAAGATATTTTCCCTACATTTATTCAAACATATACATTACACTTAATATTAATATAATTATACTTATAACCTCCACCTAAACGAGCTATCACATTGGTATGCGAGCTGACCATGATCCAATTATCTTATTTCGGCTTCGGACCTTGCCTTATGTGAAGACTGTCACATCGGTATGCGAGCCGGCCATGATCCAGTAATCTGACAAGGTATTATTATTAATATTACTTATCATATACACATTTTTTTAACAACACATTTTATTACCATCGTATATAGAGAAAATTTCATTTTAGAAAATTTAAGTATAAATTTGAACTAAGACTAAAAAGTTTAAAAAATGTTGATTTTTAAAGGACTTTCAAGTGATAAAACCACTAACTTGTCTAATTTCCGAAAAGAGCACGTATTATTAGTCTGGTTAAAAGCTTCGGGGAGGAAAAGCCACAAATTACACTTAAGAGCTTTTTAAGATTTCCAACTAATCATTCCTTAGCATCCAACTTATATTCAACTCTATCATTTTTCGTTCTTGGCAAATTTAAAATATTTTATAAAAAGATCCGCGAATGCTTAGTCTAATAAAAACAAGCTTAGCATTTAAAGTCTATTATGGAAACTTGCAAACTCTTGGCTTTTTCAAGCTAGAATTCATGTTTTAAAGCTTCTTGTATAAAAGACTAGCAAAAGCTTAAATTTATAAAGGTTAAGGGGCAAGCTAGAGCGCAACATGCTCGATCAAGTCAAAATTTAATCTTATTCTCACCATCGGAAAGGAAAATATTTGTGTCAAAACACTTATTTTATTTTTTTTAATTTTTTTAATTTTTGCATAAAATCACATTTTTTTGGTGGCAAAATGGGGTTACCTGAAGACAAGGCAAATGCAAGTAAGATCAAATCGAAAGATCTCCCAATACTAGAACTAAACATTGTCCTCAATGTTTAAAAGGGTCTCTACGTAAATCTAAAGCCATTTATTAATTATGCTAATAGATAAACGTTAATCAATAAGATCTAGGATATTGGATTCCCATATATAAGCAGGCTAAGGATTGAAGATCGAGTGAACGATGGACAAAACCAAGAGCACGAGAGTCTTCATAATTCGGGAAATCCTGGACATAAAACACAAACCATGAAACATGAGAAAGGAAGAGGCTAGCCTCCTCATGTCACACTTATTAATAAATATTGTACTAATATACTACTACTAGGGATAAGCATAGGTTGCCACCCACGAAGCGCTTGTTTTTGTGCGAGTCTCTAGCTTGACTCACCCCATATCATCGTGATATTAGGGACGAAACATGTGGAAGAGAAAATCTCCACCGGACTTCTATTCAAGATGTTTAGATAAACATTAAAGCACATGAAAGTTTCACTCCGATGAGATGCCACCGGTTCTAGAGAAGAAAAATGAAAAGCGGAGATGCCGGGGTTAAAAATAATATCCTCACTCTCGGAGGAGAGAGGAAGAGAAGAATCCACAAAATAAGTAAGACGAGGAAGAAAGATTCATATAACATATGCGAGGGAAAGATAATGGCGATCCTCAAAGGGTAATCTCACATATGTTGGAGAAATTTTTTTTCCAAAATCCCAGGGTCGAAAACTTTGACCATACTCTTCAAATTATCAGGTTTATTATTTAAGCTTCTTGGTTCATGATCTAAAAATACCTCAGGATGGAGATTAGGAATATTGTCCTTAATAAGCAAACTCTCAAGATAGATTATATCTCCCTCCAAATCGTGATAACCATTCTCAATATCCGTAGAAATATCCATATCTAGAAAAGCATCGATCTCATCAATTTTGCCTCCTAGGTTGAAACACTCATCCTCATTAGCATCGGAAAGAGGTGTGACAAGCAAAGGCGGCTCATCAAGGTTAGAAACATAAGAGTTCTTACTCTCGATGTTCTCTAACACCTTATCAAAAAGAGGATTTACGTCGCTAGAGATATATTCATCATCGAATTCGAAAAGAGGGTTCGAGTAAATTTTAACCTTATCTTTCAGAACGTCCTCATCGGATAGTGACTCATTATCACTAGAGGTAAAATCTTCATTTGAATCGAAGAGATGGTTAGAGAAAGTCACGGATTTTCCCTCAGGAATGTTAATGGGAGAGAAATCATCACATAAAGGTAAATCACACTCACTATCACTCCCGAATGTATCCTTAGACTCACTTGGGACTGGAACAAGGTCCTCAACACTATACTTTATGAATTCGTCCGATTCCTTTTCAGGAATAGTGCTAAGTTTCTCATCCCCCATGATGAGAGAGTCCTCGGGCTCCATAGTCAGTAAGACGACTGTGACTGCATAGACGGAGAAATAATTTCATTCAAAGGAATAGTACTCTCCTCGTCATCATCGTCATCATAGCAAATAGAATTGAAATGTCACGAAGGCTCAGGAGTATGAGTACTAAGATTAGCTGCCTGCTCTTGTTGACATAGCTTTTTAACCAAGGATTACACAGCTTTAAGAACATCATTCATCCTTTGCTGATTAAGGTCTTCTTGAATACTCTGAGGTTGATGATCGATAGAATACTGCGTAGGTTGGTCAAAACCGTAGGAGTTAGAATTATAGCAAGGGTTAGGCTCAAAATAGTTTTGATTCCTCGGTTGACACCGAAGGCTCTCATGAGGACCCCCACAGTACTCACAGCAAATATATTGCTGAGAAAAACTCGGTGAATTTTGTAGATAATAATTATCACCAAAGTTTTGATTGTAGCACGGTTCCTGCTCATAGACAAGCAGCTCCCGTGGTGGACAATCATAACCATAATGTGCGTCGTTCCCACATAATTCACATGAGTATGATTCATATTGGGGTTGTGGAGGGTTGGTGAAAACGTTTGGAGGATCATTGAAAGAGTTCGGATTAGGAGCATCAATGGATGAATTTCCATCTCTTGAAGTAAAACAAACAAAAACCTCCTCTAAGATTATATCCACACCAATTGCAAGTACACTGTTGACAACGTACACCATCTTCTAACGGATCTCCACACCAAAACAATGAAATTGGTCGAACGAAGATGTTTGGGGCTGTGAAGGTAGGTAGGAAAAATTAGGTGTTTCATCATTTGAAATGGGATCCGGGTTACGGAAAAACTCGTCTCCGAAACTTATATTGGTACAACGCCGACAATTTACACCGTTAAACGGACCTCCACACCACCAGCACCTAGAAAACCAAGACATGTTGAAGAATTATCTGATAATAAGGTAAAGAGAATAAGTATTAAATGAATAAGAGGATAGAGAATAATATTTATAGATTTTTCAAACAAAACATAAGGAAAAGAAATAATAAAAATAAGAAAGAAAAATATTTTTAGTAACCGAAAGTCAAAGGTGTACGGTAGCTCTCTAGAAAACGCACAAAGAAGTAGAGGAGCGGGTAAGCACAAAGCGTTTTAAAAATTGTCTCCTTTCGGATCGAAGTTCGTAGGATTGACCCTTCTTATACCTCTCTTATAGTTTGTTAACTAAAGTTGAGCCGAAACGACAATTAACAAACGGTCATTTTTAATATTTAAATATAAAGGGAAAATAGAAAAGAAAATAGAATAGAAAAATATTTTTGGGTTTTTATATATAACACAAAAACTTTCACGGGGAAAGGATCTTCAAGGCTCGAACACAAACAATCCCGTAAAAATCGCTACACCTCTCCCCGGCAGCGGCGCCATTTTGATATTCCGCAAAAACCCCTCAATAATATATATATATATAATAAAATACATATACATAAGCAAAGTATCATACAAATTATTCTTAGAAAAGAATAATAAGTAATCAACACGGGTATCGTTCTCCTCGGTGAGAGGTGAATGGAAATTTACGTTCATGTTGTAAATCGAGCTTGATTGTTATTTAAGTTTTGGTTTTGGATTCTAAATCTACTAACGCAAAAGGGAAGCACATAAAGGCACGCTAATCTAGAAATAAAGGCGAATAAACATTTAAATCTAAAAACGTCTACTTAATAATAAAACGCGACTAAATAACTAACTGTATCAAAATTAAACCTTAAAACTTAAATTGCAAATTCTTAAAACTTAAATGTATAAAATAAATTTTTTAAAACATAAATAATATTTTTTATCTTTTTATTTGTATTTTTAAAACATAAATAACACTTTTAATTCTAAAAATGAGATTAAAAATATATAACTAATTTATAAAATTCTGGAAAAATTATGAAATAAACTTTAAAGAATTACTGAAGTTTAGAAATTAAAACTAAAAAAATAAGCAAAACCCAAATAGCAGATAATAAGCAAAAAGCTAGAATAAGCAAACTGAAATAAAGCATAAAATGAAACTGAAATAAAATGTAAACAGAAAAGACCCAAGGGCGCTACTGGTTAATGTGTTGGTGTTGTGTAAGAGAGGTCACAGGTTTGAGTCCTGTGACCTTTCTTTTTGCAAAAACATTTTTTTACTTTTCTTTTTGAAAAAGCTATAAAATAAGCTTAAATAAGAAACTTTAATTAATAAACTTTTTGACAAAAATTAAAAATAAGCTGAAAAGGCTACTTAAAGATGACAGTTTAGAAAATTAAGACTAATGACTTAATAAGCTATAACTGCTTGAACTATTGGACTTAATAAGCTAATGCAAAACCAAAAAGCTAAGACAAATCCTAAGCTAGACTAAATAAGCCCATAGGAATAAAAATAAGCTAACAAACTAAGCTGAAAAGCACTTAAAAAGCAAATAGACAGATTGACTAAGAAGACTTTTAAAGGGCTAACTCACTACTTTCAAGCTAAGAAAAAGGACTTAATAAGCACTACTATTAAGCTAAAAGCTCAAAACAGATTGAAATTGATAATCAAAGAACACATAGAAGCTAGAAATAAGAAAATTGGACAAGTTAATAAGCTAGAAAAAGGACTTAAAAATGACAGACTGAATTAATATTTTTTGGCTTTTTAGATGAATAACAGATTTCGACTTAAATTTTAAGACTCAATAAGCTAAAATTAAAGACTATAAGCTAAAAACAGTTAAAGACCTTTACTATAAGAACATTTAAAAAAACTATAATTAAGCAAATAAGTAAAAGAAATAATCTAGAAAAGACAACTGAATTTGACAGATTATACTACTTGTGTTTTGACTTTTTGAGCTAAATGGCTATTTGCTTCTAACTTTTAAGACTCTAAAATTCTTTTGACACATTAAAATCGTAAAACAGAGCTTATTAGTAGCTTATTAATTTAGCTTATTTTTTAGTTTATTGTCATTTTAATGATGTAATTTACCTTTAAAAAGCTTGTAATCCTTTCCTTATTAATAAAAGTTCAAATTTTCTTAAGTTGTGTTGAATTAATGTTTTACCTTTTATGCAAATGTGTTTATTAAGTGTTTGAAATTAAGCTAATAAGCTTCATTAAGCTCTTCATTACTCTTAAGCAAGCTCTTATTCAGTTAAGCCTAATAAGCTTAACTGAATAAGGTTTTCATTTCAAAATTACCTTAAAAGTCATAATAAGCTAAATGTGGATGATAAGCCAGAAAGGGATGGGCTTATTGGACTTTACCAGCTTGTTTCTAACAAGCTGGAGCTTGTAGATAAGCTCCTTTGAGCATTTTTTATCCTTGTTTGAGCTAGGATCAAGGTACACTTCCTCTTTTACTTCATTTCTAGCTTAATTACTGTTTTGCTTATCATTCTTCTTATTTGTGCTTATTATTGCTTATATATGCTTATTCTGCCTTTTGTTAGCTTATTATGTTAGTTCATAGCTTAGTTTTAAGTTTGATTAAAGTTTAGATAAAATCTGTCCAAAATAGTTAAATCTGCTTATTCTAGTAGCTTATTAGATAAGTGCTTATTTTCCTAAGTTTTTAGCTTAAATATCTTAAGTATGCTTAGAACTTTATCTGTTTTCAATATTCTAAGCTTATCTAGGTCTGTTTAAGCTTAAAAATGGATTTTAAAAGTTTAAAGGGGTGTTTGGCACAAGCAGTCTTAACAATAGTTAAGACTGCTAGGGTCAATTTTGGTCATTAAGTTGGTTTTAATAAGCTCAAATTTAGTCTTAAATATAGTTTTCATAAGCTTAAATATAGTTTTGTTAAGTTTTTTAGCCGTTTTATCAAAATCTCCAATCTGTCATTTTAAAAGTGGTTCTAAGTTGCTTAATTGCTGAATTTGTAAAAAGAACTCTTAAGGAATGGTTTTTGTACTAAGGAATGGTTTATTTGCATCATTTTAAATCTACTTTGAGATTGTAGTTTTAGGAATAGCCTCTTGAGTTCTTCAGATCAAATTTAGTTAGGTAATGCTAGTTAGCTTAAGTCATACTCAAAAGGCTAAGTTTGCAGGTAGATTGAGGGTTTAGTCTAGCTAAACTTTGATTGAAATTAATGGCATTTAGCTTATTGAAGACTATTGTTAATCTGTTTTAAGTTTTTAATGTGTCAAAAGAATTTTAGAGTCTTAAAAGTTAGAAGCAAATAGCCATTTAGCTCAAAAAGCCAAAACACAAGTAGTATAATCTGTCCTTTCTAGATTATTTCTTTTACTTATTTGCTTAATTTTAGTTTTTTTTAATGTTCTTAGAGTCAAGGTCTTTAATTATTTTTAGCTTATAGTCTTTAATTTTAGCTTATTGAGTCTTAAAATTTAAGTTGAAATATGTCATTCATCTAAAAAAGCCAAAAAAATATTAGTCCAGTCTGTCATTTTCAAGTCCTTTTTCTAGCTATTTAACTTGTCCAATTTTCTTATTTTTAGCTTCTATGTGTTCTTTGGTTACCAATTTCAATCTGTTTTGAGCTTTTAACTTAGTAGTAGTGCTTATTAAGTCCTTTTTCTTAGCTTGAAAGTAGTGAGTTAGCCCTTTAAAAGTCTTCTTAGTCAATCTATCTATTTGCTTTTAAGTGCTTTTCAGCTTAGTTTGTTAGCTTATTTTTACTTCTATGGGCTTATTTAGTCTAGCTTAGGATCTATCTTAGCTTTTTGGTTTTGCATTAGCTTATTAAGTCCAATAGTTCAAGAAGTTATAGCTTATTAAGTCATTAGTCTTAATTTTCTAAACTGTCATCTTTAACTAGCTTTTTCCCGCTTATTTTTAAGTTTTGTCAAAAAGTTCATTTATTAAAGTTTCTTATTTAAGCTTATTTATAGCTTTTTCAAAAAGAAAAGTAAAAAAAATGTTTTTGCAAAAAGAAAGGTCATAGGATTCGAACATGTGACCTCTCTTGCACAACACCAACACCTTAACCAGTAGCGCCCTTGGGTCTTTTCTGTTTACATTTCATTTTGAGTTTCATTTTATGCTTTATTTCAGTTTGCTTATTCTAGCTTTTTGCTTATTATCTGCTATTTGGATTTTGCTTATTTTTTAGTTTTAATTTCTAAACTTCAGTAATTCTTTAAAGTTTATTTCATAATTTTTCCAGAATTTTATAAATTAGATATATATTTTTAATCTCATTTTTAGAATTAAAAGTGCTATTTATGTTTTAAAAATACAAATAAAAAGATAAAAAATATTATTTCTGTTTTAAAATTTTATTTTATACTTTTAAGTTTTAAGAATTTGCAATTTAAGTTTTTAAAGTTTAATTTTGATTCATTTAGTTATTTAGTCACATTTTATTATTAAGTAGACGTTTTTAGATTTAAATGATTATTCGCCTTTATTTTTAGTTTAGCTTGCCTTTATGTGTTTTCCCTTTGCATCATTAGTTTAAGAATCCAAAATCAAATCTTTAATGATAATCAAGCTCGAATTGCGACATAAACGTGAATTTCCATTCACCTCTCACCGAGGAGAACGATACCCGAGTTGATTACTTATTGTTCTTTCCTAAGAATAATTTGTATGATACTTTGCTTATGTATATGTATTATATATATATATATATATATATATATATATATATATATATATATATATATATATATATATATATATTATTATATTTGTATGTATTAAATGAGAATATCAAAAATGGGCGCCGCGCTGGGGTGAGTGTAGCGGATTTTTTACTGGATTGGTCGTTGTTCGAGCTTCGGGCTTGGAAGATCCTTTCCCCGGAAAGTTTTCGTTTTATATTAAAACACCCAAAAATTATTTTTCTATTCTTTTTCTTTTTTATTTATAAATTAAAATAACCTGTTTGTTACTTTTCAGGTCGGCTCACCTTTAGTAAACAAACTATAAGAGAGGTATAAGGAGGTTCGATGCTATGAACTTCGACCCGAAAGGAGATGGTTTTTAAAACGCTTCACGCTTACCCGCTCCTCCACTTCTTTGTGCGTTTTCTAGAGAGCTACCGTACACCTTTGACTTTCGGTTACCAAAAATATTTTTCTTTCTTATTTTTATTATTTCTTTTCCTTATGTTTTATTTGAAAAATCTATAAATATTCTTCTCTATCATCTTATTCGTTTAATTCTTTTCTCTTTACCTTCACTTTTACCCGATATTTTCTTCAACATGTCTTGTTTTTTTTTTTTGTTTTCAAGGTGCTCGTGGTTTGGAGGACCGTTTAACGATGGAAATTATCGGCAGTGTACCAATGTGAGTTTCAGAGACGAGTTTGTTTGTAACCCCGATCCTATTTTAAATGATGAAACACCCAATTTTTCCTACCCACCTTCACAACCCCAAACATCTTCGCTTGACCAATTTCATTGTTTTGGGTGTGGAAATCCGTTAGAAGATGGTGTACGTTGTTAACAGTGTACTTGCAAGTGGTGTGGATATAATCTTAGCGAAGGATTTTGTTTGTTTTGCGCTTTAAGAAATGAAAATTCATCCATTGATGCTCCTAATCCAAACTCTTTCAATGATCCTCCAAACGTTTTCATCCACCCTCCACAACCCCAGTACGAATCATACTCGTGTGAATTATGTGGGAACGATGCTCATTATGGTTATGATTGTCCACTACGGGTACCGCTTGTCTATGAGCAGGAACCGTGCTACAATCAAAACTTTAGTGATAATTATTATCCACAAAATTCACCGAGTTTTCCACAACAATATCTTTGTTGTGAAAATTGTGGGGGTCCTCATGAAAGTTTTCAGTGTCAACCGATGAATCAAAACTACTTTGAGCCTAATCCTAGCTATTCCGGTTTTGACCAACCCTCACAGTATCCCATCGATCAATCACCTCCTCAAGAAATGAGTATCCAAGATATGGAGGATCTGAAGCAGCAGTATTTAGATGAAATGAAAAGTATGATTAATCAAATTCAGATCAAAGATTATCGTAATGAGAGAATAGATATTCGTTATAGAAGGGAATGTGAAATTAAGATTGATGAGCTTAAGGGAAAATTCAATGGAATGAGTATTGAAATTAATAAAAAGAAAGAGCTTCGGCAACTAGAGCAGGCGGCTAATCTTAGTACTTATACTACCGAGCCTTCGCGACATTTCAATTCTTTTTATGATGACGATGATTACGAGGAGAGTACTATTCCTTTGAATGAAATTGTTTCTCAAATACCTCCGTCTATTGCAATCACACCCGTTTTACCGACTTTGGAGCCCGAGGACTCTCTCATCATGGGGGATGAGAATCTTAGCACTATTCCTGAAAAGGAATCGGACGAATTCATAAAGTCTAGTGTTGAGGACCTTGTTCCAATCCCAAGTGAGTCCGAGGATACATCCGGGAGTGATAGTGAGTGTGATTTACCTTCGTGTGATGATTTCTCTCCCATTAACATTCCTGAGGGAAAATCCGTGACTTTCTCTAACCCTCTCTTCGATTCTAATGATGATTTTACCTCTAGTGATGACGAGTCACTTCTTGAGGAAGATGTTCCGAAGGAAAATTTTAAAATTTATTCGAACCCTCTTTTTGAATTTGATGACGAGTACATCTCTAGTGACGTAAATCCTCTTTTTAATGAGGTGTTAGAGGACATCGAGAGCGAGGACTCCTATGTTTCTAAACTTGATGAGCCGGATTTGCTAGTCACACCTCTTTCCAAGCTTAATGAGGATGAGTGTTTTGACCCGGGTGGTGATTTCGTTTTGGAAGAAATCGAAGCTTGTCTTACAAGTGATTCCATTCCACCGGGAATTGATGATGACGACTTTGATCCGGAGGGAGACATTCTTCTACTCGAGAAGTTATTAAATGATGATCCATCATCTCCTCTCCCTCCGAAAGAACTTAATTTTGAGGAACTTAAAGAAATAAAATCTGATGTTTCTACGGATTTTGAGGACGATTATTATGACTCGGAGGGAGATATAATCTATCTTGAGAGTTTGCTTATTAAGGACACTATCCCTAATCTCCATCCCGAGGTGTTTTTAGATCGTGACCCAAGAAGCTTAGAAGATGAACCTGATAAAGATGATTTGAAGAATATTGTCAAAGTTTTCGACCCCGGGATTCATAAGAAAATTTGTTTCTCCAACATATGTGAAGTTACCCTTTGAGGATCGCCATTATCTTTCCCTCACATATGTTATCCGAATTTTTCTTCCTTATTTCACCTATCCGGTGGAATCTCCTTTTCTTCTCTCCTCCGGGAGTGAGGATACTATTTTTGACCCCGGCATCTTCGCTTTTCATTTTTATTCTCTAGAACCTGTGGCATCTCATCGGAGTGGAACTTTCATGTGCTTCAATGTTTATCTAAACATCTTAAATAGAAGTCTGATGGAGATTTGCTCTTCTACAAGTTTCGTCCCTAATATCACGATGATATGGGGTGAGTCAAGCTAGAGACTCGCACAAAAACAAGCGCTTCGTGGGTGGCAACCCATGCTTATCCCTAGTAATAGTATATTAGTATAATATTTATTAATAAGTGTGATGTGAGGAGGCTCGCCTCTTCCTTTCTCGTGTTTCATGTTTTGTGTTTTATGTCCAGGATTGCCCGGATTATGAAGACTCTCGTGCTCGTGGTTTTGTCCATCGTTCACTCGATCTTCAATCATTTGCATGCTTATATATGGGAATCTGATATCCTAGATCTTATTGATTAACGTTTATCTATTAGCATAATTAATAAACGGCTTTAGATTTACGTAGAGACCCTTTTAAACATTGAGGACAATGTTTAGTTCTAGTATGGGGGGATCTTTCGATTCGATCTTACTTGCATTTGCCTCGTCTTCACGTAACCCCGTTTTACCACTAAAAATATGTGATTTTATGCCAAAATTTAAAAAAATTCAAAAATAAAATAAGTGTTTTGACACAAATGTTTGACTTTTCGATGGTGAGAATAAGAATAAATTTTGACTTGATCGAGCATGTTGCGCTCTAGCTTGCCCTTAACCTTTATAAATTTAAGTTTTTGCTAGTCTTTTATACAAGAAGCTTTAAAACGCGAATTCTAGCTTGAAAAGCCAAGAGTTTGCAAGTTTTCTTGATAGACTTTAAATATGCAAAGCTTGATTTTATTAGACTAAGCATTCACGGATCTTTGTATTAAAGATTTTAAATTTACGAAGAACGAGAAATGATGTAGTTAAGTATAAGTTAGATGCTAAGCAAGAATTAGTTGGTTATCTTAAGAGCTCATAAGTGTAATTTGTGGATTTTCCTCCCCGAAGCTTCTAACCGGACTAATAATACGTGCTATTTCCAGAAATTAGACAAGTTCGTGGTTTTATCACTTAAAAGTCCTTTTAAAATCAACATTTTTAGACTTTTTAGTCTTAGTTCAAATTTATACTTAAATTTTCTAAAAAGAAATTTTCTCTATATATCGTGGTAATATAAAGTGTTTAAAAATGTGTGTAATATATATAATAATAATAATAATACCTTGTCAGATTACTGGATCATGGTCGGCTCGCATACCGATGTGGCAGTCTTCATATAAGGCGAGGTCCGAAGCCGAAATAAGATAACTGGATCATGGTCGGCTCACATACCAATGTGACAGTTCGTTTAAAGGGTGGAGGTTATAAGTATAATTATATTAATGTTAAGTGTAATGTAAGTGATTTAATAAATATAGGGAAAATCTCTTTTTCTTAACTTTAAATATGCTTTTGAACTAAGACTATTTTATTTTAGTTGTGGTTTTTCTAAATGAATTGTTTATTTAACGGGAAGCCTAAGAGTTTTTGAAACCGAAGGTCCGTGAGTTCCGATACTATTCTCTGTGGGGTGTCAAAAGCCTGGTCACCTAAGCCGGTCTCGGCTGGGATGTGCCGAGAAGAAAGTCGCTACATGGAATGATCTCGCCTTCAAAATCATAATTCTTGGGTGAAACGTTACATTTAGAGGGATTACAACTTTCTTAAAATGTCGATTAAATGGTTGAAATTCGAATTAAGCACATACACATTTATAAATATTGATCCATCAGGAGTGAAAAGTTAGTCTAGGCTTACACAAATTGCAAATATGAGTAGTGTTAGCATCTTAACTTGTATTTAACAATGATTTTGTTTTTAAGCTTGGTTTGGGGCAGGTGAAAAATCAAGGACGATGAATTAATCCTTTTGGACACTATTTATAAGTGCTTCTTGTTCCGTGATCCTAAAAGTTATAATTAAATAATGAAATTCGAACATATAGGCACTTGTGAAAAATAAAAAAATATATATATAAAAAGAAATGGTAAAACGGGGCGTTTCAAAACTATTGATTTCTTAATCCCCTTAGATGAGCACTTAGCTACTTTTCGAGGTGATTAGTTTAGGGGGATTGGACTTTTTGGTTTTAAGCGTATATTTATATCATTGCGTGAGGACATGGCAATAGCTTAGTATGGGGGATTTTGATATGTGCTTAAACACATATCTTTTATTTCTTAATTTAAAGCTAAAAAGACCAATAATGATCAATAATGACATAAAATGCAGTGTAATTGTTTGTATTGTGAATTATGTCTTGCAGGTAACGAATATATCATAATTGGACAAAAATAAATGGACAAAGCCGAGCACGGGAATGGAAAGAGCGTGAGAAATCGAAGCCGAAGGCGTATACATCTTTAAAAGGACCAACCCGTACCCATTTAATGGGTCGGGTCAGCCCATTAAGATTTATACCTTATAAACCTATAAGCCTTAACCCATTTACAAATCTAAGTCCAAAAGTCTTTTACCAAATCCATTTCCTTATCCGGACCAAGTAAAACAAAAGCCCATATCTTATTACCCAGTCCAAGTCAAAGATTTATACACACACAGGGTTAAGTTACTGTACATCCTCTTTCCCTCCCTCTTTTACATTTACACAAACAACACACTCAGGGTAAATCCACTCCTTCACTCCACACGCACGCTCTTGAGTTTTTAGAAGGATCCCTGATACGTCTGACATAGCCACGCTGGCAATCCTAAAGGTTTTGATTGGTTGAGAAACGTGGAGTATGATCAAGGGTGCTTAAAAGATGGATTGAGATTAAAGGGTCAGGATTGGAAGATGGGTGACTCTCTTGAAAGGCTAGAAGCTTCCCTCAGATGCTATAAATAGATAGCTCATTCACACAGTAGAATCCATCTAGAGTAGGAGTAGTGTAGCTTAGTAGTAGCTTAATAATTTAGCTTATTTTTTGTTTATTGTCATTTTAATAATGTAATTTACCTTTAAAAAGCTTGTAATCATTTCCTTATTAATAAAAGTTTAAATTTTCTTAAGTTGTGTTGAATTAATGTTTTGCCTTTTATGCAAATGTGTTTATTAAGTGTTTGAAATTAAGCTAATAAGCTTCATTAAGCTCTTCATTACTCTTAAGCAAGCTCTCATTCAGTTAAGCCTAATAAGCTTAACTGAATAAGGTTTTCATTTCAAAATTACCTTAAAAGTCATAATAAGCTAAATGTGGATGATAAGCCAGAAAGTGATGGGCTTATTGGACTTTACCATCTTGTTTCTAACAAGCTGAAGCTTGTAGATAAGCTCCTTTAAGCATTTTTTATCCTTGTTTGAGCTAGGATCAAGGTGCACTTCCTCTTTTACTTCATTTCTAGCTTAATTACTGTTCTGCTTATCATTCTGCTTATTTGTGCTTATTATTGCTTATATATGCTTATTCTGCCTTTTGTTAGCTTATTATGTTAGTTCATAGCTTAGTTTTAAGTTTGATTAAAGTTTAGATAAAATCTGTTGAAAAAATTGTTAAATTTGCTTATTCTAGTAGCTTATTAGATAAGTGCTTATTTTCCTAAGTTTTTAGCTTAAATATCGTAAGTATGCTTAGAACTTTATTTGTTTTCAATATTCTAAGCTTATCTAGGTCTGTTTAAGCTTAAAATGGATTTTAAAAGTTTAAAGGGGTGTTTGGCACAAGCAGTCTTAACAATAGTTAAGACTGCTAGGGTCAATTTTGGTCATTAAGTTAGTTTTAATAAGCTCAAATTTAGTCTTAAATATAGTTTTCATAAGCTTAAATATAATTTTGTTAAGTTTTTTATCCGTTTAACAAAATCTCCAATCTGTCATTTTAAAAGTGGTTCTAAGTTGCTTTATTGCTGAATTTGTAAAAAGAACTCTTAAGGAATGGTTTTTGTACTAATGAATGGTTTATTTGCATCATTTTAAATCTACTTTGAGATTGTAGTTTTAGGAATAGCCACTTGAGTTCTTCAGATCAAATTTAGTTAGGTAATGCTAGTTAGCTTAAGTCATACTCAAAAGGCTAAGTTTGCAGGTAGATTGAGGGTTTAGTCTAGCTAAACTTTGATTGAAATTAATGGCATTTAGCTTATTGAAGACTATTGTTAATCTGTTTTAAGTTTTTAGTGTGTCAAAAGAATTTTAGAGTCTTAAAAGTTAGAAGCAAATAGCCATTTAGCTCAAAAAGCCAAAACACAAGTAGTATAATCTGTCAAATTCAGTTGTCTTTTCTAGATTATTTCTTTTACTTATTTGCTTAATTTTAGTTTTTTTTAATGTTCTTAGAGTCAAGGTCTTTAATTGTTTTTAGCTTATAGTCTTTAATTTTAGCCTATTGAGTCTTATAATTTAAGTTGAAATCTGTCATTCATCTAAAAAAGCCAAAAAAATATTAGTTCAATCTGTCATTTTCAAGTCCTTTTTCTAGCTTATTAACTTGTCTAATTTTCTTATTTCTAGCTTCTATGTGTTCTTTGGTTATCAATTTCAATCTGTTTTGAGCTTTTAGCTTAATAGTAGTGCTTATTAAGTCCTTTTTCTTACCTTGAAAATAGTGAGTTAGCCCTTTAAAAGTCTTCTTAGTCAATCTGTCTATTTTATTTTTAAGTGCTTTTCAGCTTAGTTTGTTAGCTTATTTTTACTCCTATGGGCTTATTTAGTCTAGCTTAGGATCTGTCTTAGCTTTTTGGTTTTGCATTAGCTTATTAAGTCCAATAGTTCAAGCAGTTATAGCTTATTAAGTCATTAGTCTTAATTTTCTAAACTGTCATCTTTAAGTAGTTTTTTTCCAGCTTATTTTTAGGTTTTGTCTAAAAGTTTATTTATTAAAGTTTCTTATTTAAGCTTATTTTATAGCTTTTTTAAAAAGAAAAGTAAAAAAAATGTTTTTGCAAAAAGAAAGGTCACATGACTCGAACCTGTGACCTCTCTTACACAACACCAACACCTTAACCAGTAGCGCCCTTGGGTCTTTTCTGTTAACATTTCATTCTAGTTTCATTTTTGCTTTATTTCAATTTGCTTATTCTAGCTTTTTGTTTATTATCTGCTATTTGGGTTTTGCTTATTTTTCAGTTTTAATTTCTAAACTTCAGTAATTCTTTAAAGTTTATTTCATAATTTTTCCAGAATTTTATAAATTAGTTATATATTTTTAATCTCATTTTTAGAATTAAAAGTGTTATTTATGTTTTAAAAATACAAATAAAAAGATAAAAAAATATTATTTATGTTTTAAAATTTTATTTTATACATTTAAGTTTTAAGAATTTGCAATTTAAGTTTTTAAGGTTTAATTTTGATACAGTTAGTTATTTAGTCGCGTTTTATTATTAAGTAGACGTTTTTAGATTTAAATGTTTATTCGCCTTTATTTCTAGATTAGTGTGCCTTTATGTGCTTCCCTTTTGCGTTAGTAGATTTAGAATCCAAAACCAAAACTTAAATGACAATCAAGCTCGATTTACAATATGAACGTAAATTTCCATTCACCTCTCACCGAGGAGAACGATGCCCGTGTTGATTACTTATTATTCTTTCCTAAGAATAATTTGTATGATACTTTGCTTATGTAAATGTATTATTGAGGGATTTTGTAGATTATCAGGGGGTTGAATAGTTTAGCGCTTTTTAATTTTATGTTTGGCTTGATTATAAAAACTTAGATTCGACTTTATGTGAATTCACAATGTGCACAATATGAACATTTTAACTAATTAAATAAGTAATGACAAGATATGAAATAAGTATGCAAGATAAGAGATAAGAGATGGAAAGATCAAACCACAACACGAGAATTTATAGTGGTTCGGTAACGAAGCACCTCTTCGCCCTACTCCACTCCCCGAGCACCAAACTCGAGAGTTTTCTTCACTATGTCAACAAGCTCCCTTTAGGCGGAGAAAACCGTACACAACTTAGCTTACACCAATTTCTGACACTAAGCGTAATGTCGAGTTCTAATCCTAGGTAGAACCAATCTATCACAACTAATCACACTACTTCACGACAATTCACTACATCACTTCACCACACTACTTTTTCTTCAATTCACAACTCCACAACTTCACTTCACTTCATAACTCCTTCACAACCTTCCTATACTTCTCTTCACAACTTCACTTCAACTAAACACTATCTTGAACACACCAATCTAACACTACTTACTAAGATCACCTTGATCTAACTATACTTACAATGATCATCACAATCTACTTAATATACACAACTACAATACACACCTTCACAATATACACAAAGGATTTACAAGATATGATACAATTGCAACAAGGTTGCATGGACACATTTTAAACTATAATACTTCTTCACTTGATGGTAGGAAGTATTCTTCTTTTGTACTTGAGGATCAAAGCTTGGATCACTTGGAAACAAATCTTTATGATTAAATGATCACATGAAAGAAAGGAGAGTATAAACTGATTTAGAACAGAAAGAAAATATGTGCAAAAAATGAGAAAATCAGTGGGGAATAGTCCAGTATTGATAGGCAACTGAGTTACCTTTTTGTCTAGGCGGTCCCCTTAATTAGGGTGTCGATCCCCTTAATAATTAAGGGGACTGCCCTTATAATTAAGGGGGCCGCCCAGGCCAGACGCTCCCTTTTTTGTCTTTTCTGAGGGAGGTGTTTTCTGGAACATTTCTAGCCGTTTTTAGGTAGAAAATTTGAATTCAAAATATTTATTTTGAATAAAATATTTCTTTTAAATCTAAAAATGTTTTGTAAAAGTTATAAAAATATTTGTGACATTTTTATAAAAAATGTGAGGTTGAATAATAAGTCATTTGATCATAAAATGCATAAAGTATTTATTTATTCATACTAGGGGTGTGCATCGGCTCAAAACCGAACCGAACCGACAAAAACCAAAACGAACCAAAAACCGAGTTTAGGGAAAAACATGAACCGAAACCGAACTGAAGTTTACAGAGAAAAACCGAAACCGAACCAAAACCGAACCGAACCGACAAAACCGAACCGAATAGATAATATAGGCATATTTTTCTTGGTTTTAACCGAACCGAACCGAAACCGAAACCCAAAATTACAAATATACAAAACCGAAAACCGAACCGAAAATGGTCGGTTCAGTTTTGGTCGGCTCAGTTTCGGTCGGTTCGGTTTGTCGGTTCGGTTCGGTTAGCTTTGCTAATTCATACCTTTAAGTGATTAAAATTTTGAAATAAAAATTTACTACTAATTACTTGTTTACGATTTAATTTTACATTGAGCGTTTTTACATTTTGTGATTATCAAAACGTAGAGAGGTCAAAAAATATTAATAACGTTTTTAGGCATTATTTTTATCAATAATCTCCCCCTTTTTGACGATTACAAAATCTAAACTCATTAAATGTAAAATTATTTTTAAACAAGTATTTAGTGAGTTTTATTTCCATTTCTCTCCCTTATTGTAGAATCAAAAATGCTTCGTCGATGAATGTTAGAAAACTAACGAAATAAATGCTCCCCCTTGATGTGTACTCCCCCTCGTTCGAAACAAGTTAGAAGAACTACACCAATGTTTCTAACATATAGCAAAGAAAGGAAAAATGCAAAATATCAAAAACAAATTACACTTTAAAGCATAATACCAAAGATCATTCATTAAAAATAGAAGTTGTGTATAAAACAAAATCATACATCAAATAATATGCTTAAAGCACATTAAGACAACATATATAAAATTTAAACTAGAAAGGTCCTAATATTTCTAAATTGCCATAGGAAACTATTGGACTTGCTTGCAAAGGGAGATGGTTGGTCATTTATTTGAAAGTGAGAAAAAATGACATGTATCATGCTTAGTTGGTTGTTGGTGGAGAGTTTGGAGCAGAGGTGGTTGTTGTAGGATAGTCACGTTGGATTTGAGGTGGTGGTGGTCGAGTAAGAAGAAATTCAATCCAATTGATATCTTCACTCAAGGTTAGGAATTATTTTTAGGTAAATATGCAACAAGGACAATAACCAACATGTTGTTCAACTTGATCCAAGTTGAGGGTGTGAGGTAAGTTAGGAGAATGAGGTGATGAGGAAGTGTTACGTTGTGACATGTGCATGGCTAGGAGGTTTGATAAATCTTGAAGTTGATTAATATCATTAATTAGCATTTCTCTACTTGGAGATGGAGGAGGTGGAGGTTGAGATTGGTTGTCACTTTAAGGTGAGAGAGGAGATTGAGCATGAATCATGCTAGCAACATGTGGAAGTGAATGAGGAAATGAAGGTTGTGTGAGTTGAGTTTGATTGAATTTTTGTAGTGAAATGGGAGTATGTCCAACATTAGTGTCACAAGAAACACCAAATGGAAGTGAGTGAGATTGTAGAGAATCATAGTTTGTTTGAGTGGTATGAGGGTTCTCTTGTGATAGTTCATTGAAAGGGAATTGTTGTTTAGACATGTAGGTAAGTTAACATCAACCTCCTTTGATGTGTTACAATAGTTCAATTTCTTTCTCTAAACGGGTCTTATGGATATTTTGGAAACCCTTGAGGGTTTGGGTAAAGGTTTGTGAGGGGAAGACATTGGAGAAGACAAGATGAGTGTGGTGATTATGTTGAGGATGAGGGTTGATTCATACTAGGGAAATGGTGTAATTAAGGAAAGATGGATATTGTTAGAAAACCAATCCAAGGAATGTTGGTGAGTTCAGGGAAATTTTAGCTAGGTCCAGGTGAAAGAGGGTCAAAAAGCAAAAAGAAACAGTAAAATTCGTGCTTCAGGTGGCCGGTCCCCTTAAATACATGGCCGGACCCTTTATCATTAAGGGGACCGCCCCTTTGAATTAAGGGGGCCGCCACCTGGAAGTGTCCAGAAAGTCCAGGTTTTTGTTTTCTTTCAGGAAATGGTAAAAATGTGGACTATTTTGTGGCCATTTTGCAGTAAGTCCTAATTTTTTATGGCAACTAAGACTACAATATTTAACAAGCAAGAAAATAGGCAAACAAAGTCCTAATTTTGTTTTAAACATAATCAAGACTAAAGGCATTTAGCAAGTAAGAACATGTAGACAAGCATGCAAGAAGATAAAATAAAAGTCTTCAATAGAAACCATATTAAACAAATAGTTTTAATACTCCTAATAGTTGTAATGCTCTTAAGATTTCTTAAACAAGAGAAGTATGTGCCTAGTGTTGTAAACACATTTAAATGAGACTTGTGTTTGTATTTATAACCCTAGTGTGTGCCTATATGCGACAAATGTGGAGTGACGATTATTTCGACTCTAAGAAAAGAAAACCTAAGAAATAATCCAAGTGCTCCTTGATTTAATGTTGCTCAATCAAGATTGTCAAAATATATATTAGATTATATATTTTGACAACAAGTGCGAGATCATTATGCATGATTTGAAAAATGTTTTTAGCATATATCAACAATGTATGAAAATAGATTTTTTCATGTACTCCTAGTCGTGAGAAGGATTTTGATAAAATGTATTGGGACTTACATATACATATATTAAGTAGAAAATCTTAAACCTTGGCTAAACCGAGGTTACGTAATCTTGTATATAGATTATTCTTTTGAAAAGTTCTCAATCTTTGATTTTGTGCAAAATAGAATCCTAGACTCAGATTTAAGAAAAAATATAAAAACTTTTTACCTACTGTCAGATGGCCGGTCCCCTTAAATACGTGGTCGGCCCCTTTAATTTTAAGGGGACCGCCCGTTAAGAATTAAGGGGGCCGCCCATCTGACGAATATTTTTTCTTAATTTTTTGATTTTGGCATTTTAATTTTGATTGTAGTTCATTGTTCTTATTTACATTTAAGTGCCTTATCAATCATTTATAGTAAAGAGACTACTTAATAAATGTTTAATCAATTTGTTCCATCATTCCTAGACCTAGACGTAAGTAATTAAAAGGCTCACGTTTAAGGGGTTTAGTTAGAATATCGGCAATGTTATCTTACGATGAAACCTTTTTTATGGAAATATTTCCTTTTTGAACATTGTCACGAAGGAAATGGTGACGAATCTCAATGTGTTTTGTACGAGAGTGTTGTACGGGATTCTTACTTAAGTCTATAGCCCCTTTGTTATTACACATTATAGTGATGTCATCTAACCTAATGCCATAATCTACGAGAGCTTGTTTTATCCATAGTGCTTGTTGACATGCCTTTCTGGCGCTTACATATTCGGCTTAAGTAGTGGAAATAGCAAGAGCGGTTTGCTTCTTCAAAAACCAAGATGTTAAACAACATCTCATAAACGTGCAAATACCACTTGTGCTTTTTTGGTCCATGATAAGTGTTAAATACACATATCCATTTGTACCTAAAATAACCCAATTAAACCCAAAACAGTCCAAAAATAGCAACAATATGCTTGTATTTGTGTTTTGTGTATGCAGGTATGGATATATTAAAAATCACAAGAAAACAATCAAAAACAGGCAAGCACGGACACGAGAATCAGAAGAGTACAAAAAGAAGCCAAAGAATCAAAGCCGAAGCCAGAAAAGTCAAGCCTCAGTCAAATTCAGTCAAAATGATCAAATCATGGTCATCAAAAGTCAACAAGACCCAAAATATTCCATCTAAGCCCCTCAACTTTCAGAAAAGTCCATAAATGGTCCCTAAGCCTAATTGGACCTTACCCGGATCTTTAAGCCCAAACCTTAAGCCCATTACCCTTTTAATAAAGCTACAAGGGCCAAACTTGCAATTTTCAGAAGATGTTTATAACTAGAAAAGAGAGAATAAAAGAGAGGGACTTGTCTTGTAATTAGGCCAAAGTTTTTAAAACGAATTCAGTTAAAAAATAAAAAGGGCACCAAAATTACCCCTTTACTATTCATCATCGTCCTCAAGTTTTCACCTAGGTAAATCATGGGGCTTTATCAACTTGAGGGAGAAATTAGGCAATTCAAAGGCTCCTAAGGATTATGGAAGGGATAAATCAGTCAAATCAAAGCCTTCATTAACTCAAGATCAAGCTCATGCCACGTCAATAATGGAGAAAGCACAAATTCATATGGGTTTTTGTGCTAAAACACTCACAAAAGAAGCACAATGACATCCAAAAGGGAATGACACGCTGGTAATCCTCAGGT
>BQNB010107124.1:0-21952 GCA_026074375.1 Tanacetum coccineum | reverse complement strand
ATCAGATTCCATAGCAACTGATGGCATCAAATAACGTCTATTTTATAGCATCATTTATCCCACGATATTAACCCATTTTTTATAGTTATTGCAAAGAATTGTTACTTAATCGTTTATATTTGAGAATTGCAGTAATTATGGAGTAATTGGTGAAAGATAGCAAAAGGCGCACATTCTGGAGCTTAAATGAAGATATTTTGAAGATTACTGTTCTGAAGACCAATACGTCGTATCCATCAAGGAAGATACGGCATATCCGTGCCTGCACTCACCAAAGACCAAGCGGATCTAGAGTCCGAGATAGCTCTCCATATAGTAATTTATACATCTAGAATAATAGTTACACAAGTATTGTCCTTCTAAGTCTGTGTCTAGGATACGCTTCGGGCTTAACTAGTTAATTGGATATTGCCGATGGTTTATTGATCGTGTTGACTAGCAGGTGACCTAGATAATTCAACAAATAACGTTTTGATTCCATTGGATAGTTGGACAAGTGGACTACTAGTGTATAGATTGCCATTAAGCGGTAAGTGGGTAAAGTCTCTATGAGCTAGGGTTTAACAAGATCACCATTGCTTTAATCCCTAAAATAGATTATAATCAGCAAATAAGGATGCTTTATGCGGATGCTTTAATTGTGACAGAATTAATGTGTCTAGGTCTTAGGATGATGTAACGCCTAAGTCTTAAGAATGATATGCCACCTCGAGAGAAGAAATCATTGCACTAAATAAACAAACCAACATTCTAATCGGATTAATAATGGTTAATACAGTTTTCTTATATAAGGTTCGACCGCTCTTTTATCTTTTGTTAATCAGCTTGCGTGGTTAATAGTGTCTTGAATTGATTGTAGTCACCAACCAAATCATGCCAGTCTCTCAGGCTAAAAAATCCCCTTTTCCCATTAGAATTAGGATTTAGACTGACATAGGTTTAACATAGGTTTAGATTAGAATAGAATTAACATAGTTTAGATAACCAAGATATTAATTAAATTGATAGATTTAACCTCGCTTCAAGTGTTTGACACCCTACTTACCACGAAACTACTACCGATCGGGTACACTGCCCGTTAAAGTGTTGTTTTTGGTTGAGTCAGCAAAATATAAATTTAAAACTTGAATCAGTAAAATATACCATACAACGACAGCACATCAGTTTTACCGGATTGGTCGCAGCCGTTTGAACTTATGTGCGATGCAAGCGATTTTGCTGTTGGAGCTGTGCTTGGCCAACGTGAAGGGAAACATGTCCGTCCTATCCATTTCGCCAGCAAAACTCTCAACAACGCACAACAAAATTATATGGTAACTGAGAAAAAACTGCTTGCAGTAGTCTTCGCGTTCGATAAATTTTGCTCGTATCTTGTTCTCTTAAAAACCATTGATTTACATACCACTATGCGTTAAAATATCTGTTTGCTAAGAAAGATGCTAAACCGCGTCTTATCCGATGGATTTTACTACTCTAAGAATTTGATATTGAGATCAAAACAAGAAAGGAGCAGAAAATGTCATGGCAGACCATTTGTCACGTCTTGAAAATTCAAACCTTGAGGAATTAAGGGATGAAGATATCGATGATAACTTCCCTGATGAAACCCTCATGAATGTCTCATCGAACGATGAAGACGGTACTCAGAAAAGGTTTAACTTACGCTCAGCGATGTAAGTTCTTCTTGAAACTTAAGCATTATTTCTGGGACGATCCATATCTCTTCAGAATGTGCCCCGATGGGATGATCAGGAGATGCGTTTACGGTTCCGAAACCAGAAAAATTCTTGATGAATGTCATCATGGCCCGACTGGGGGACACTATGGTCCCTCCACTATAGCAAAGAAAGTATTTGATGCTGGTTTCTATTGGCTAAAATTTTTTAAAGAGGCTCATACTCTTATCCAAAACTGTGATGCTTGCCAACATTCTGGTAGCCTTTCACGTAGAGACGAGATGCCTCAAAACATCATCCAAGTCAGTGAATATACACTAATCTAAATTACACTAATCCTAAGGGTTAGATCTAATCTAATGTTAAAAACCAAAATATCAAAATAAAAATCAAGATTAATTTTCACTCCCCGGCAACGGCGCCAAAAACTTGATGTGTTGTAGTGTAGGGTTGTTTTTTATATGATTCAAGTTTTAAATTTATATTTTGCCGACTCAACCAAAAACAACACTTTAACGGGCAGTGTACCCGATCGGTAGTAGTTTCGTGGTAAGTAGGGTGTCGATCACTGAGAGCGAGGTTAAATCTATCAATTTAATTAATATCTTGGTTATCTAATCTATGTTAATTCTATTCTAATCCTATGTTAAACCTATGTCAGTCTAAATCCTAATTCTAATGGAAAAGGGGGGTTTTCAGCCTGAGAGACTGGCACGGTTTGGTTGGTGACTACAATCAATTCAAGAAACTGTTACCCACGCAAGCTAATTAACAAAAGATAAAAGAGTGGTCGAACCTTATATAAGAAAACTGTATTAACCATTATTAATCCGATTAGAACGTTGGTTTGTTTATTAAGTGCAATGATTTCTTCTCTCGAGGTGGCATATCATTCTTAAGACTTAGGCGTTACATCATCCTAAGACCTAGACACGTTAATTATGTCACAATTAAAGCATCCGCATAAAGCATCCTTATTTGCTGATTATAATCTATCTTAGGGATTAAAGCAATGGTGATCTTGTTAAACCCTAGCTCATAGAGACTTTACCTACTTACCGCTTAATGGCAATCTATACACTAGTAGTCCACTTGTCCAACTATCCAATGGAATCAGAACGTTATTTGTTGAATTATCTAGGTCACCTGCTAGTCAACACGATCAATAAACCATTGGCAATATCCAATTAACTAGTTAAGCCCGAAGCGTATCCTAGACACAGACTTAGAAGGACAATATTTATGTAACTATTATTCTAGGTGTATAAATTACTATATGGAGAGCTATCTCGGACTCTAGATCCGCTTGGTCCACTTAGCTAGTGTGTTTTTTAAGACAAGGTTCTAATAGTCTTACATAAGGTAAGAAGAACATTAAGAAAAATCAGTAAAACAAACAAAAAGTGTGTCTTTTTAAGATTTTATGATTATTGAGTTTTGAATTAGTCAGGCTATCTATACAATCGGTTGTTCAGGTGATCTATACTTTAGTTTGTTTATGCGATCTAATACTTCTGTTTGTCAGGCGAATCTATACTTCAGTTTGTTTAGCGATCTAAACTTCTTTTGTTCAGTGAACTATACTTCATTTGATCAGGCGATCTATACTTCTGTTTTTCAGATGATCTATACTTTAGTTGTTCAGGCGATCTATACTATAGTTTCTTAGGTAATTTATACGTTCTATAACTTTGTTAAGGCGATTTATACAACTATTTTTTTCGTTAAGGATATTTATACACTATTATTGTTCAGAGCGATTTAATACATGAAATTTGTAAGATGCGATTTATACTGCATCTTTGTTAAGGCGATTTATACAGTGTATTCTTCAAGGGTGATTTATATGTATTTTTCTTGAGTGATGTATACGCTTGACTAAGGATAACTATACAAGTTTGTTAGGTGAATTATACGGTTGTTCTTTGATTTGTAAAATACCGTGAATATTCGATTTCCCAGTTTTATCAAGAATTGTAAAATCTCGTGTATTCCTAAAGACTCAATTTCATTTATCAAACCTCACTTTAACACAACAATCTCTAATCATTGTCCGATCATTTTAATCTTATCACATTAAAATGGATCCAATGATTTCACTTGGACAAAAGAATACTCTTGCTGAGTACATGATACTCTCTGGTGCTGACAATTGTCTACCTATGTTGGACAAAGATCTGTATGATTCTTGAAAAAGTAGAATGAAATTATACATGCAAAATAGAGAACATGGAAGAATAATACGTGAATCAGTAGAACATAGTTCCTCTCATTTGGCCTACAGTTGAAGAGAATGGTGTGATCAGAACAAAGAAATATGTTGAATTATCTGTTGCTGAGAAAATTCAAGATGATTATGATATGAAGGCTACCAATATCATTCTTGTGGAAACCATAAGATCGTTGTAAGCTCAGTTTGCTTAGAACTTTAATCTAGGATGAACAATAACAAAGAACAATAGAATGCATAGCGGAATAAACATTAAGAACATTCTTTATTATTGCATAACAAGGTTTCATCATCATCTTTATACAATGACTACTACAAGCCCCAATTCTACGTGATCAATCGTAGAACGGTTACCTAATCTAACAGGATCAATGAAACATTGATCTTGGGGCTAAAACAAATCAATAGCATCTACATCTTCTTGTGGGATGTGTAAACCCACACACACACATTTTACACCTTTGGTGCACACACACTTTTTGGCACACCTAAAACTATATCTAGGGATCTCTTTATATAGTAGAGTCCATCTAGATTTACAAAGGAAAACATAATTGTATAATGAAACTAAATCTTTTAATTATATAATAAACTTCATATTTATCTTCAAGAATCATATCTTTTGGAATCTTTTATCTTTTGTAGAATATCCTCCACCAGCTTGTAGAATTCCATAATGCTAGATTTAGTCCTTATGTTTCATTCTTTTATTTATTTTGTCTCATCAAATCAATAATTCCCAACAATCTTCCCCTATTTGATGATGACAAAACAAACAAAGTCGTGTACGAACTTCATCATAAAGCCAAAGCTTCCCCTGAAGTTGAGATGTAATCATCTCCCTGAATGAAACAAAACTTGCCCTTAAATAGATTTCCTTTGTACCATGCCATGTCACCACACATAATAAGCTGCAAATCCTATCTCTGTAATCTTCTTCCCCTTTTTGTCATAATCCAATAGGGGTCTTGTGAAGATAAGCAACTTGAATCTTTACAACTACAAATCATATACTACACTACTAATCCAGCCTTCCAATGTCTCAAATTACCCTCCATTGACTCATAATAAGATAATGAACTTAAGACATTATAAACTAAACTTAAACTAGCAGCAGTAATAAACAACTAGCAGTAGTAATGAAACCTTTCACTTCAAGTGGTGCATGAAGAAATCCTAATGGTTAAACATTTTTGACAATAAGCTTCCCCTGAACCCAATATGTTTACCATCTCTTGAATCTTCAAATTCTGTAGGCTCTATGTAATGATTACTGATGAAGAAAACTAAGTATAACGAACTTGATGCTGAAGTAGAATAACCCAAACTTGTGTCTTATATCTTGTACTATCCACATGACGTCAAACTTATAAATAAATCTGTGAAATATAAGTAGATTGCAACCTCTTGACAATTATCCTCATCTTCTATGAGACACCAGACCAAAGTGATAGCAAATGTGAGCATTAAGCACCATAAGTTAGATCACACACCTTTGCTAGATTTGTCAAGTCTTCGTCACATCGTTTCTAAGCACGAACAAGTTACCTCCAAATATTGTAAGCCATCTGAGATATGATAAGAACACAAACATGTGAAACTCCACTTCAACTTTAAATAAGTGATAAACAATCTTCTTCGTAACCAATTATTGCAAATAATTCCAAAAACGAGCCTTTAAACGTTTAAGAACATTTAAATCTGTCTCAAATACCTCTTGAACCTGTGTGTGTAACAAATCCAAAACCAAAATGCCTCTGCCGATCTTTCATTGTCCGAGATCAAAAATCTCTTTTGTCGACATAAGTAGCAGTACTAACTTTTACTAAACTAGCAGCACAAACGAGTTAGAATCTGTATACGAACGCTAGCAGTACTAATCTTACAGAAATTCACTTGACAAGGACAGTAGTAATCAAACCCAACATTATTCTGCAACCCATAACCGCGTAAAACATATATGTGAAGTTATTTAAGAGTGTCAAATATAATCCCAAAAAAGTTAAGGTTTTCATAACAGATTTCATTCCCACTAATCTTATCCCAGAATAGTTATGATAACTTCCAAAGCCAGCCAACTGTCATTACCACGACACAAAACCTCCATTGTCCACGAATAGCAATAAATCACATAAACTCATATCCATAACTCACAGCAGTTACAATATGCATACCTTTATTCCAATGGCTTCCAATAAAATAGTACTAAGCCACAAATCAATACCTGCTTGTTATGTTGTTGCTACTCCTTCTGGATAAATGAACACCTAATAACATGCTGCTGAACAATGATCACCAAGACACCTTGTGTCTAAACCTATTAACACATTCATCATATTCAAACTTTGTGATACTTGCTGCTATGAAACGAACAAATCAACATGTTCTGCTGTTGTTGTTGAAATCAACAACCTGTTGCTTTGTTGATACCAACAAATCCTACTTTTGACCTCATACCAGAAACATAACCACAATATGCTCGTTACCAAGATTGATACCATGTTCTCACACAAAACCACATAGCAACCAACATCGGGAACAATATACAGAATCGAGCCACAACGAAATAATTAATGCGACATAACCTTACTTTGTGTTTAATGATAGACAAATCCATTCAAGAACCACCATAGATTGAAAAGAAAAATCTGTAGCACTTGTATAGTATCATCAACATCACAGCAGCTCGAATTCACGAACACCAAATTAGGGTTTTTCAGAAAACCCTAGTTTTATCGATTTCCTTTATTATTTAAAAACAGAAAATAAACACAACTTAAAAACCTTGTAACAACCCTAGATCATGAGCCACGAGGCTCTGATACCAATTGTGGAAACCATAAGATCGTTGTAACTCGGTTGTTAGAACTTTAATCTAGGATTAACAATAATAAAGAACAATAGAATGCACAACCAAATAAACATTAAGAACATTCTTTATTATTGCCTAACAAGGTTTCATCATCATCTTTATACAATGACTACTACAAGCCCCAATTCTACGTGATCAATCGTAGAACGGTTACCTAATCTAACAGGATCAATGAAACATTGATCTTGGGGCTAAAACATATGCTAGCATCTACATCTTTCTTGTAGGATTGTAAACCCACACACCACATTTTAACCCCTTTAGAGTGCACACAACCACTTTTTGGTCACAGCCTACAACTATATCTAAGGATCTCTTTATATAGTAGAGTCCATCTAGATTTACAAGGGAAAACATAATTGTATAAGGAAACTAAATCTTTTAATTCTTTAATAAACTTCATCTTTATCTTCAAGAATCATATCTTTTGGAATCTTTTATCTTTTGTAGAATATCCTCCACCATCTTGTAGAATTCTATAATGCTAGATTTAGTCCTTATGTTTAATTCTTTTATTTATTTTGTCTCATCAAATCAATAATTCCCAACAATTCTTCAAGGTCTTCCTGCTGATATCTATTCACTTGTGAATCATCACAGAGTTGCTAAAGATTTATAGGAGAGAGTTCAATTATTGATGCAAGGTACATCTTTGACAAAGCAGGAAAGAGAATGTAAATTTGTATGATGCATTTGATAAGTATAACTCACATCAAGGAGGGAATCCACTCATACTATTACGTGCATTTAACTTTCAGCTGATCAATGACATGAACATCTACAAGATGAAAATGGAGCAATTTCAAGTTAATACCAAGTTCTTAAATAGTCTTCCACCTAAATGGAGTAAGTTTGTGACTGATGTCAAGCTTGTTAAAGATTTGCATACTACCAACTTTGATCAACTTCATGCATATCTTGAACAACACGAACTCCATGAAAATAAGTCCCGTATTAATGCGTAGCTACAAACAAGATCCATTGGCATTTCATCTTGCAAAATCACAGATGACACCACCTCACTTCAACACTATCAAGCATCTTCCAACAATCCTCAACTACACAACAACAATTTTCCAACCATCACATCATCATCACATTCCAACCCACTCACATTACTGAAGATCATCTCATATCCATCACAAACTCAATTCAATCTTTCATCCATAATAAACTTTTAATATAAATGTGTGTATGAGATAAAAAGTCTTTAAATATCAGAAAAATTTAAGTTAGAATTGATTTTAAGTCTTTGACCATGAAATATCAATCACTTATACCAAAAACGAAAAAGCCTATAGTGAATAGAGTCTTATAGAAAAGGATATTGTTAGTATTATAAGAAACGGATAATATTTCTCCATAGTATGTTTTATAAAGTCTTAACATCGATATGATTAAGAAAAATCATGTAACTTCTTTGGACCACTATCACACACATATCAGTCCTTAAATGAATCATCAAACCACAAATGTTCGCACAAGTAATTCATAAGTTGCTTATCAATACCTCAGCTCCTACACAACTAATACTGAGTCACCATTTATAGACTCAGGTTTTTTTGTTCTTGTGTTTTCTCCTGGAGATGATCTAATTGCTTGCCTCAATAAAGCAATGGCTTTTCTAACGGTTGTAGCTTCTTCAAGGTTCCCTACTACCAAAAATCAACTCAGAACTTCCTCTAATCTAAGAAACCAAGCCACTATTCAAGATGGCAGGGTTACAGTGCAACAAAAGTTCAGGGAAGAACAAGGGCAAAATTATTATGGTAATACTTATAAGAGCAATGCTACTAGTTCAGGGGAAATACAACAAGTGTACAAGCAAGAGTTTGTTAAAATGCCTACACAACTAGCAAGTGAAAGGAACATATCTAGGCAATGCACTCAGCCAAAGCGAACCAAGGAATCAACATGGTATAAGGAGAAAGCAATGTTAGCAGAAGCTCAAGAAGCTGGACAAATATTGGATGAGGAGCAACTCGCATTTCTTGCAGATCCAGAGAAATTCCATCAAGTCAAAACCAGAACAGTCATTCTCACAATGCTGCTTTTCAGACTGGGATTTCTTAAATACTTATGATTCTAATTGTGATGAGATCTCTGAAGTGCACAATCAGTTCGTTAATGGGGCCAACAATCAACTAATGGTTCTGACGTTATCTCAAAGGTACCTAATTTTGAAACCTATCTAAATGATATGGATAATCAAAGTGTGCATGCATTGCAGGATTTTGAATAATCACCAGTTATGGATTTTACAAGATAATGAGATATCTAGTGATAGCAATATCATCAATTCCATATTCTCAAATATTGCAAGAAACACATCACGCAACTGTTCAAGATACTAATTTGCAGGCACAACAAGATTCAATGATTTTATCTGTGATTGAACAAATGTCAGAACAAATGATTAATCATGTTAATAATTGGGAAAAGGCTAATAAGGAACAGAATAATGAATCAATAACCGCTGAGCTAAAGAGATATAAGGAAAGGGTCAAAACTTTTGAACAACGTCTTAATATTGATTTAAGCTGTCATGAAAAAATGATTGATTCTCAAATGGATGATATGATTAGAGAGAAACTTGCACTCAAAGAACAAATTGACTCACTTGAGCAAAATCTTTCTAAACAAATCAAAGAAAAGGAATCTTTATTCAAAACTTTTACAGTTTTCAAAAATGAATCCAAAGAAAAAGAAAATAAATATATGGAAAATGAAATTGATTTGGAAAAGAAGATTAAGGAACTTGATAATATTGTTTATAAAGTGGGTCAATCTGCTCAGACAGTGCACATGTTAACTAAGCCGCAAGCGTTTTATGATAATACACACAAACAAGCTCTAGGTTATCAAAATCCGTTTTACCTTAGGAAAGCTCATCGGATAAAACCAACCTTGTATGATGGTGTTGTTATATCACATGTTGCTATGCCTGTGATTGATGATGAAGAAACATTGATTTTGGAAGAAGAGAGTCGATCAAAAATGTTTGAAAAGGCAAAGGATCCTGAAGTTATTGCAAAGAAAATTTCTCATAAACCTATTGATTATGAAAAATTAAATAGCCTAATTGAAGATTTTGAAACACGTTTTTCTCCTCAATTATCGGCTGAACAAGCGTTTTGGTTTCATATGTTCAATCCTACCATTGAACCTTCTTGCTCACCACCTGTCATAGTGGATGTTCCCAGTGAACTAACCTAATGACAGTCTTTTGTGAATGCAACCATAAAAGCTTAAATTCCACCTTACCCAGTTTGACTCAATGGTGAAGAAGAGGACAACACCTAGTGCTTTTAAAGAAGGTGAATAGGGGTTTGAACATACAAAAGCTATTTTTAACAATGAAATTATTCCATTTCTAAAATCTTTAAAAGACATCTTCAATGTGTTTGATAAACATCTTCCAAATGAAATAACGGAAGTACAATCAGTTTTTGATCAAATAGAAGCGTCTGGTCAACAGTTTTCAATTGATAAAAAATGTTTGTAAATTGCTAAGAAAGAAATTCTTTTAGAAAATGATCGACTTCTACAAAAAATCATTTCTCAAGATGTGCTGATAACTGTGATGAATTATATGTCTTTGATAATGAATCAGTGAATGTTAAAATGCAAAATGTGAATTGGTGTGAAAAGGTTTGAATCTTGATGTTGAGCTTCCAATCAAACAAGCATATATGAAGTCTTTTGAAAAATCTACTCATCCAACTTGAAAAACATTGTATTTCTCTCGAAGTATCAATGCAATGAAAACAAGAAGTTTTTCAAAATGATGAATCTTATGTTAATCAAAATGCTGTTGAAATTCAAGAATATTTTGAAATCAATGATTTGAAAGCTCGCTACAAACAAAGAACACTAGAACATTACTAAGTAGAAGGTTACCATCAAATCTTTGAAAATGAATACTAAGGAAAAGAATGTTAATCATGATAAATGTGATCTTGAGCCCATAAATGAGGAATTAGAGAATAGTGTGGCAAAATTACTTTCAGAAAATGAGCATCTTTGTAATGAAATTAATCATGTGAAACAGGTTTTTTTAAAGATCAGTTTAATCTCATCAACAGAACGCGTGTTCTTCATAAAGAACAGTGTGACTCTTTAATTAACAACTGAACTTAAAATCTGTGTAAAATGGTATTTAAAAGCTCAAAATTCAAGATAAGGTTTTTTGAGATAACATCATTTGGAAAAACAAGTTACAAAAAATCAAAAGGAAAAGAATTGTTGAAAATGATGTACATATACCTTCTTCTGCCACCAACTATTGCTCCAGGCATGTTTCAAGAGCTCAATTTAGTATCTTGTGTTCCGTCCTAGTTATTGCAAAATAGGTAAGTTCATATAAACAATCTTAGGAAAACACTCAAGAACAAGCTAAAATTCCTTCAGGAAAAGTCGAAACAAGCTAAGCGAAACAACCCTTTAGATGGTGATTTAGACCTTGCTTGTAGAGTATGCCACAAGAGAATTCCAGGAGTTGCATGTATATGTCAATATACTGCCCTAATGCGATAACACCAAAGTACTAAAATGTTGTTGTCACAAACCCATGAACAATGTCAAGAAAGTTAGGTTTGCTGAACCTCTCACATCCTCAAGCAACATTAAAACAGTAGACCTTCTAATACTTTAGATCCAAAAATTCTTACACACTTGTGTTGTCTATCTACAGAGTGAAAGTTTTCTACTCAGTAAATACGGATCGCCATTGAGAGCTCCAGGCAATAAAAAGATGATAGGATCTCGGCAAAAACCAAGTAGGACCAAGAACCAATAAAGTAGAAGCCCAACCTAGGTAAGTTTAATAAAATGAAGTCGTGTTGTTAAACCTATTTGTGATGTTGATGTTAAGTAGTCTCTGTCAAATGCGAATTCTGATATTCTCTGTGCTACTTGTAATAAATCCATGTTTGATGGTGTTCATGATAAATGTCTTCTTGATCTTGTGCAAAATGGGAATAACCGTACTAAATCTGGCTAACTAAACATAAAAAGAAAATATTTGGAAACCTGTGGGTCATGTATTCACCAGAAGTAGGATTTAATTGGAAACCAACGAGCAAACTTTCACTATGGTTAGAAACTCGTACCTTTAACTAGGTTTCACACCTCACTAACGTAGTGCCTCCTAAGAAAACCACTTCCACTCAGATGATATACAAAAACAGAAATAAAGTCTAAAGCAGTAAACCAAAAATGTTAAGAACAAAGGTTTCAGAGTAAAATAATTAAAGATTGGTATAATCTAATAATGCTAACCACTAAGAACCCAATCAACTTGGAGATACCACGCAATAGATAATTCTATCGTACTCTCACTGTCATGACATGTGTCCAGATTGTACTCTGGTATTTGGACTCCGGATGTTCGAAACACATTACAGGGAATCGCTCACAGCTCATGAACTTTGTTAGTAAATTTCTGGGTACTCGTGAGATTTCGAGAACACAATTGCAAGAATTATGGGGTATGGTGACTATCAGCTAGGAAATGTTATTATCTCAAGGGTATACTACGTTGAGGGGCTTGGACATAATTTTTTTTCTGTTGGCCAATTTTGTGATGCGGATCTTGAAGTTGCATTTTGGAAAAACACTTGCTTTATTCGCAATTTAGAAGGTATTGATCTACTTTTAGGGTCCCGTGACATAAATTTGTACACAATTTCTCTTGATGACATGCTTAAGTCATCTCTGATCTGTATTCTATCTAATCCATCAAAGACTAAGAGTTGGTTATGGCACCGTCGGTTATCTCATCTTAACTTCGGTACTTTGAACAAGCTAGCTAAAGACGGTCTTGCAAGAGGAATTCCTAGGCTTAAATTTCAGAAAGATCATTTATGTTCAGCATGTGCATTAGGGAAAAGCAAGAAAACTTCTCATCAACCCAAAGCTGAAGACACTAACCAAGAGAAACTATAACTTTTGCATATGGATTTGTGTGTCCCGATGTTTGTGGCTAGTATTAACGAGAAAAGGTATATCTTAGTGATAGTCGACGATTACTCAAGATTTACCTGGGTTAGATTTTTGAAGACAAAAGATGAAGCTCCCGCGGCCATCATCAAATGCATCAAAAATATTCAATTTCGAGTTGAAAGCCCACAATACCGAAATTTTCGAAAAACAATAAAGGAACCGAATTTGTCAATCCGGACACATCGTGAATGGTATGAAAATGTTGGCATCTCTCATCAAACTTCTATAGCTCGCACTCCTCAGCAAAATGGTGTTGTCAAAAGGCGAAATCAGACTCTTGTTGAAGCCGCTTGAACAATGCTAATCTTTTCTAAAGCTCTATTATTTCTCTGGGTCGAATCTATCAATACAGCTTGTTATACGCAAAACCGTTGCTTGTTATACCCAAAACTGTTCTTTGATACGCCTCCGATACAACAAAACTCTATACGAGCTTATGCAAGATAAGAAACCAGGCTTATCATTCTTTCATGTCTTTTACCAATGATCATGAGGATCTGGGTAAATTTGATGCAAAAGCAGATATTGGGATTTTTGTTGGTTACACGCCTGCAAAGAAAGCGTTCAGAATCTACAACAGAAGGACCCGGATTATTACTGAAACAATTCATGTAATGTTCGATGAGCTAACAGCTATGGCTTCTGAACAATTTAGTTCAGGACCCGGACTTCAACATATAACTCCTGCTACATCCAGTACAGGACTCGTATCAAACCCTGTTTCTCAACAACCTTGTATTCTACCAATAAGAAATGACTGGGGTCGTTTGTTTCAACAAATGTTCGATGAATACTTTAATCCTCCACCAGCTGTTGTATCTCCAGTTCAAGAAACTCCCGCTCCAAGAGCTGAAGTATTAGCTGGTTCTCCCATGTCTACTTCAATTGACCAGGATGCTCCATCAATAAGTATTCCAACATCACAAGAACAAGAACATTCTCCTATCATTTCTCAAGGTTTTGAAGAATCACCAAAATCACCAACATTTCATGATGATCCTCTTAACGAATCTCCTAATGAAGACTCGACTTCTCACGGATCATCATCTAATGTGAGACAAATCCACACTCTATTTAAACACATTGGTAGATGGACTAAGGATCATCCTATAGCTAACATGATCAGTGATCCTTCTCGCTCTGTATCTACAAGGAAGGAACTTGAAACTGATGTCATGTGGTGTTATTTTGATGCCTTCCTAACTTCAGTAGAACCAAAGAACTTTAAACAATCAATGATCGAACCATCATGGATCGATGCAATGCAAGAAGAAATTCATGAATTTGAAAGACTTAAAGTTTAGGAATTGGTGCCGTGTCCAGATAACGTGTTCTTGATCAAACTCAAATGGATTTATAAGGTCAAAACAAATGAATCTGGTAGGGTACTAAAGAATAAGGCTCGACTAGTTGCTTAAGGATTTAGACAAGAAGAAGGAATCGATTTTGAGGAATCATTTGCACCGGTTGCTAGAATAGAGGCCATTCGTATCTTCGTAGCAAATGCCGCTTACAAGAATATGACAATCTACCAAATGGAGGTCAAAATGGCTTTCTTGAATAACGAGCTTAAAGAAGAGGTCTACATTTCACAACTAGAAGGATTTGTTGATCAGGATAACACATCGCATGTGTACAAGCTCAAAAAGGCTCTTTACGGTCTAAAATAAGCACCACGTGCATGGTATGTGTTAGGAATCCAGTTTTTAGTGAAGTGATGATCATTATTGATCTCACGAGCCTTAGTAATAGTTAGTCAATTCAATGTAATATCTAAGTAATCTAACCAGGCCGGCTTATAGAAAGTCTAAGGAAAGCCTATAGAAAGCCCGACCCGGCTCAACTATGTAAGTATATTAACATAAGTTCAAGATGTGATGATAGGGCAAATGTCATTCTGTTTAGTTTTGGATCAAGAATATCTCAAAATGTCCCAGAGGATCTTATAAACCATCTAAATGATGCTTCTAAATGTAAAAAATACGGTTTGCATTGTACTGATTCTGGTCGGCACACCCATGATTTGAAATAGAAACTGGTATGAGATCCACAGGGGAACCAGTGATGCTTACACTTTACCGTGATGATTGGTTCCTTATTTGGGGTTATTTTTTTCCCCTTTATATCTAGTAGACCTGACCTTATGTTGTCTGCTTATGTGCTCGGTATCAGCTAAGCCCCCCCCCCCCCCCCCCCCCCCCCCCCCCCCCCCCGCCCCCGCCCCCCCGCCCCCCCCCCCCCGGGTCCCCCCCCCCCCCCCCCCCCCCCCCATACCGAAAAAGCACTTACAGCGGGGAAATGGCTCTTTTGGATTACCTTACGGAACCATTAATGGGATTATGGTACTCGAAGGATACCAACATGTCACTCACAGCTTATGCAGATGCCGATCACGCGGGGTGTCAGGACACTAGACGTAGTACATCAGGAAGCGCTCAGTTCTTAGGTGACAAACTTGTTAGTTGGTCGTCAAAGAAGCAAAAGAGCACTGCTATATCGAGTACAGAGGCCGAATATAATGCCTTATCTGGGTGTTGCTCACAAATTCTTTGGAAATGGTGACACAGCTAACAGATTATGGCTTTCAATTCAATAAGATCCCTCTGTACTACAACAACAAGAGTGCGATTGCTTTATGCTGTAACAATGTTCAACATTCAAGAGCTAAGCACATCGATATTCTCTACCATTTCATAAAGGAGCAAGTGGAGAATGGAATGTGGAGCTATACTTTGTCCGTATTGAATACCCAACTGGCTGGACTTCTTTACTAAACCTTTGCTCGAGAGAGATTTATCTTCTGATCAGATAAGATAGGGTATGAAAGCATGTCTCCAGAAAGGTTGAAAACGTCTGCAGAGGAAACAGAGAGTAATGGGTGTAAAACTAATATCCTGTATATATGTATATATGTAAAATAAAAAAAATCCAAAAAGTTTTTCCTTTTATTAAATTTTTCAAAAATTAAATTAAAAAAAATCAGAAAAATAAAAAAATATGTATCTCTGGCATGTCTTCTGAAAATCGATAACATTTACGGCCTTAGAAATGTCATTTAATAATGATACGAGGCTGTAAATGAAGTTCGAGCAGAAGTTTCAAAAGCTTTCAAAACATGCCAAAATGGCTTGCTATTATTTCTGATAGTAACCCGGTCTTCATCTTCAAGGCAAGTATGTCGTCAAAAAGACAACTTGACCTCACAACGGGAAATTTATTTTTCTCGAGAATGAATTACTTTATATTCATTCAAAGGCTTGTGTTTACTTTGCAACACAACCCGTGCTTCCTTTATTCCATAAGTGTACGTGTCAGTGCATTTATGTGTCAAAATAAGAGAAATCTTATTTTTATTTGTTAATAAAAGTTGTCTTCATAATGAATCAGTGTTTTCAGCAATTACAAAAAGATTTTCAAACACAATTCGACCACTCAAACAATGACAACAGCTCTTTAAATAGAAAACGGGTCATCATTTGAGGGGGAGAATGTGTCATCCAATAATCTTTTAAAACGGTCTTTCAAAATAAGTCACGGAATAAACGGATAAAGTTTTTGATAATGACGGATCACAATTTCAAGGGGAGTTAATTTATATTAACTATAAGAGCTTTAGATGTCATTTATTTCAAACTTTAGGGACTTATTTGCAATTTAAGACTTAGTTGATTCTCACGGAATAGATTTAAGCTTATCAATTCTTCGAACACGATCTCAAGTATATGTGCGTACTAGGTTTTGCTGATTCCGAGGTATCAAAACCAGCAAGGGGGAAGGAATAGATATACAAGAAAGATAATGAGTACACGTGATAGAATTCATACCCTATTCTCATTTTAGGTCATTCCGGAAAGACAAATGTCATAACCGCAGAGAAAATCAGTGTTTTTATCTTGTTACTTTTGGGTGCACTATTTCAACTACATATGGGGTATAGATATCTTGTGATTTCAAGTATGCATCATTTAAGATACTAGGGAGAAGTGTTGTAAGAAGATTTATTCTAAGCATGAGAAGATTAGTTACTGATTCAATAAATGCTTCCTCAAACGGTTAATCACTAAGCTTATTTTTTTAAAAGGAATAGAATTAGTTGACAAAAGAGGTACACATAGGTTTGATAAGTATGATGATTCCTTAAGTTAGTCAGTATTCTGCAAAAAGAAATGAGTACATTCGTAGGATTTGTTTTTGACTTATGGAGTTTTTTATTTCGACTAACTTTCGAGGAATAATTGTGACATCCGGGACTTAGTTGACTTTGGTGTTTCAATTTATATCATCGCTATCGTGAAAGGAAAATTCGGACATTCGGGACTTAATTGACTTTGGTGTTACGGTTTTGAATTAATTGTGTTCTTCAGATATCATGTTTTTTTACATCACGACTGCTTGAGGCGGCTTGCAAGAAAGCTTTGAATCTACTCAAGAAAGGATTGGTGATTTTGTAGGGAAGCTAAGACAACTTCTTATGAGAGACTACGGGGAAGACCTACGGCTGCATACTAAGGAACATATGATTCGATCATATGAATGTTCTCATCATTCAGGTCTAATCATATATTAATATTCTTGTGAATATTTAAACATGTGTAGATGACTTGAAAAATTAGGGCATATATAGTGGTTGAGTATGAATTTTCAAGAATTTCTTTGATAAGAATGTATCTTTTCTAATTATTCATACTCAAACGTCATATAATTTCCCTCATAATTTGTGGGGGAGCATAAAAAATGTTCTATTACGGCTTGTTAAATAATCGGACTTTCTTTCCCCGAAGCAGTTATATTGAATCATTGGAATATCAAATATCATGAGTGTTAATATTTTTGATAAGGGGAGAGAATGTGATTAAAATATATGTCTAATAATGTGATTTGTTAAGATCTCAAGTGTACGCTTTCCTATATATGTGCTAAAATCTTTTAATTAATCGATGCACATATGAAGGGGGAGCAAATGGTTACGTGATTGGCTGAAATGTGGAAGTACCAAAGACCAACTATTTAAATTACCGTATTGGAGTTATAAGGTGGTTAAGTTTAGGTATCCATTCCCATGATCCATCCAGAACTGAGGGATCTACCCAGAGATATTCCACTAGATAGTGTAGTAGTCCTTAGGTATGCAAAAAAGAGTAAAAGTGAGAATAAGGGAAAAGTGCCGACTGAGATGGAGCTAGTACTGGAACAAACCCAACAAGGTTCTAGTTATGAAAGTTATCGGTAAGCATGAAGGGGTTAAAGAATTAAAAAGGAATAAAGTTAAGATAAAGGGTGAAAACAAATAAGCCCTCCTTACACTTAGGCAGAAACCGGGTCAATACATTTGTTGTCTAGAATCACAAAGATGATTGCTGACATTGAAGACTGACATCATGGACCCAGTGATGCAATGCATAACCCTTCCTAACCACTCAGAATCTCTTAAAAGATTTATGTTTCATTTCTCACGGAGATTTCACGGATTTCTATCAACTTTCTCACTCCGAGTTAGTTGATATTGAAAAGATGGCAGTCTGCTCCAGCCTCCGATCACTAAAACCAAAGTGCACTATTGAGTCTAGAGCCAAAAGAGATCATTCATAAATCTCACTAGGACACTTGTCAAAATTATGCTTGCTAAGTCAACAATGTCGAATCACATCTAATATATATATATTTATAGTCCTACGCATTATCCTTGTGATTTTGCCAGAACACCCTGAAGAAACGTATGGTGCGTTCTTATTGATCAAACTCTGTTCAGTATATGAATTGACGATTGATGATGAACTCTTGAAATGATTAACACTCTCGATGTGTCACAAAACCATTTTAGCAAGTGACGCGTCGATTGATTTTCAAATTGATTTTTCTATTCAATCGGTGAGACAGTAACTCACTGGTTCACTCTTATCGTGTTGTCTGCTTTAAGACGTTCTAATAATAAGAACATGGTTGAGTACGATGGAATTCTAATTACACGTGTGTAGAAAGATTCAATACTGCAAGTGGAATATGTCAGGAGATTCTTCTTAAATTGAATCTACCTGATCACAGGTCGATCCTCACGGATTCAAAGGTTACTCCAACCAAACATGGGCGAATGACAAATCCATATTTGTCCCCCAGATTTATTGCTAACTGTTTATTGCAGATTCACATAAAGATGGTCTTGGAGGTACCTGGTTCTAGCTAACTCACAAATTCATAGCCACATGCTCATACCCGACCGGACAAAATAAAAGACATCATGGAAAGCTCAAGTACTTGTTTCAAGACTTCCGATACTCTGATACCGTACGTCTTTCTTGAAGTGACGAAGCATTAAAGTCAAATAATTTCAAAGAAGTTTTCGTCACTCTGATACCGAACATTTTTTTGAAGTAACGAAGTGTTAAAGTTAAAGAAAAACTTTAAGAAAGATGCTTCATTAAAGCTTTTATGATATCAATCAAGAAAGGTCTGAGCCTTGTCGGTCCAAAAGTCACGAGTTTTTTTCATCAAGATGGCAAGAGGTTTACAGATGGCGAAAAGAGATTATGTTGGTTGATGATCTCAATGTGCTCAAGATCACATATTCCCATTACAAGTCAGATAAATAACATGCTCAGCCTAAGTCATTGATTCACTATGCATAAGAAGCAGACAATAAGATAAAACTATTACCACAAATAAGGACTCAAGATCAAGACAAGAAGCTTCAATGATATTATGCTCCAGGTCACAAGGATGTTCTCTAGATCACCTTAGGGAGGAGATTGTTGAAATACAAAAAGTGTTGATCATTTATGAGATCTCAACAATCGTCCCTTAGAGGGAGATTGTTAGAAATTTAGTTTTTAGTGAAGTGACGATCATTATCGATCTCACGAGCCTTTGTAATAGCTAGATAAATTGTATGGTTAAGTTAGAAAGCTAACCGGACCAAAGGCCCATGGATAAGCCCACTAAGGGTCCATGGCCGGCCATTGTATGTCATATATAAACCCTCTCCACACATGGAGAGGGTGTTGGTTGTTCATTTGTCACATTTTCACTTAAGTAATATTATTATTTTTTTTTTTTCTTTCTCTCTCTAAGTGTTCATCCAACCCCCCCCCCCTCTCTCTCCCTCTCTCTAAAATTCTAAGTGAATCATTCCATACTTGTGTTAAGATTATTCTACAATTAGCTGTATTTATCAGTTTGTCTGTTGCAATGGAATTGTTTGTTGGTCTAGTGTAGGGACGAAGACACATTGGCACTTGGATGGGCCAAGGCCAACCCCACGTCTGTTATGGTTACTAGTAATATAGATATCTTGCAAAGTATTTTGTATATAAAATTTCAACAGGCACACCCACAATAATTATTAAGAAAATTGTGTTAGTCTTTGTATTATTGAGAACTGATTGGAGAACTGGAGAATTTAGATCGTCAATGATAAAACCAACTTTCTATAATTATTGTTCTTATTCAATAATCGATATTGAACCAGTGAACCACAATTCTACATTCATTTTTTTGGTTTCAAATAATCACGTATATAAAACGCGTCCTGTGCGGTTCAAATGAAAAGCTCTTATTATACGACTCTTTAATTTTTTATTGTTTATTTTCGGTTTATTTTTAAAAAATTTTGTTTTGGCCCACCCAACGGAACAATCCTGGCTCCGTCACTTCACGTGGCCAAAAGTCATGACATGTTTCCACTTTCTCTTGCATTGTGGGAGGAGTAATGCTATGCTCACATAAATTTTACATAATAAAATCCACACCATGAAGCGGCAACCTCACTTGTCCATTTAAATGTTTTCTCTCATTTTCTATTGGCTTCAATGAAAAAAGTAAATAAGCCACTCATTAATGTGATGTTATTATGTAAAATTTATGTGAGCATAGCATTACTCCTCCCACAATGCAAGAGAAAGTGGAAACATGTCATGACTTTTGGCCACGTGAAGTGACGGAGCCAAGATTGTTCCGTTGAGTGGGCCAAAACAAAAAATTTAAAAAATATACCGAAAATAAACAATAAAAAATTAAAGAGTCGTATAATAAGAACTTTTCATTTGAACCGCACAGGATGCGTTTTATATACGTGATTATTTGAAACCAAAAAATGAATGTAGAATTGTGGTTCACTGGTTCAATATCGATTATTGAATAAGAACAATAATTATACAAAGTTGGTTTTATCATTGACGATCTAAATTCTCCAGTTCTCCAATCAGTTCTCAATAATACAAAGACTAACACAATTTTCTCAATAATTATTGTGGGAGTGCTGTTGTATAATTTTATATACAATAATTACTTTGCCAAGATATCTATATTACTAGTAGCCATAAACAGACGTTTATTGGGGGTTGGGCCTTGGCCCTTCAAGTGCCAATGTGTCTTTCGTCCTGTTGCACTAGAACAACAAACATTCCATTGCAACAGGACAAACTGTATAAATATGGCTTTTTGTAGAATAATCTTAACCCGTATGGAATTGATTCACTTAGTATTTTAGAAGAGAGGGAGAGAGGGGGGGGGGGGTGGATGAACATTAGAGAGAGAAAGTAAAATAATAATATTAGCTTAGTGAAAATGTGACAAAATGAACAACCAACACCCTCTCCATGTGTGGAGAGGGTTATTTATGACATACAATGGCAGGACCATGGCGACCCTTACCGGGCTTTCCTTGGACTTTCTATAAGCCGGCCCGGTTAGCTTACTAATTATTACATAATATTGTCTAACTATTACTAAGGCTCGTGAAATCGATAATGATCGTCACTTCACTAAAAACTGAATTCCTAACAATCTCCCCCTAAGGGACGATCGTTGAGATCTCATAAAAGATCAGCACTTTCTGTGTTCCTAACAATCTCCCCCTAAGGAGTGATCATAGAGATCTCTCCTTGTGACCTTGATCATTAATCGTTGAAGCTTCTTGTCTTGATCTTGAGTCCTTTTTGTGTAATAGTTGATCTTTTGTATTGCTTCTTTGCGTAGTAATCATTGACTTTAGGCTTTAGCTTGTTCCTTTATCTTGACTTGTATGTGAATATGTGATCTTGAGCACCTTGAGATCATCAACCAAGCATAATCTCTTTTCGCCATCTTGTGAATTCATGACTTTTAGACCGACATGCTCATACCTTTCTTGATTTGATAGCTTGAAAGCTTTAATGATGCATCTTTCTTGAAGTTCTT
>BQNB010107123.1:0-23234 GCA_026074375.1 Tanacetum coccineum | reverse complement strand
AATCTCAGATGCGGCATCAGCAAGGGATTGTTGGTATGTTTTGGATGTTGACATGTCTTATGATTCAAAGATTGGATCTTTGTAGACAAAAATGAGTGATATTTGTGAGAATAGTATCAAATTCGGTAACAGTAGTCAAACTCGGACAACACTGTTTACGGATCTGAAGATCGATACTCGGAAATTCAAACTCGGTAAAACCTAAAACTCGATTTAAATACAAACTCGATAGGTCTAAATTTTGAAAAATTCAACAATTATGAATTATTAATAATCACAAATTCGATGAAACCAAAATTTATGATGACTAGATAATCCAAAAGTCCTTAAAATTCAAATTCGATAAAACCGAATTTTTAAAATTTAAGAAATTTTGTTTTTCAACACTTCAAATCATGATAAAACCGTGAAATGGATGTATGTTATGACTTTGAAAGCTTATTTCCGAGATTAATCGTAGCAAAACCATGAAATGGATGTATGTTATGACTTAGAAAGTGCAAGCGACCTTTTTGTGAAGAAACCTTTATTCTTATTTCGTCCTTTCTCAAACTAAAATGACAAATTCTCTTGCCTTCCTGATAGGTCACATTAATCTTGAATCAATCATATCGAACATGTATGCATAGAGAGAATAGTAGAGAAGGCAAGTAAATGAAATTCAAATGAAATAAAAGGGAGAGAAAAAATGGAAGAGTTTGTTACAAGTGCATCACCCTCTAATGAAGATTATAGGGGTATTTATAGTTAATGGAAGGAGGCTTCCCTTCCTTATTTTCCTAACTTGTCACATCTAGTCCCTAGACTTTGGTAATTATGATATTTCATTCTTTTAGCATAATATACCTTATTACAAACTACTTTGACATTATTAAAAGAAACACTTAATGAATTAATATATACAAAAATACCATAATCAAACACTTTTAATGATCCTATACACTATCCTTCCCATTTCCATTCGGGAATCTCAGGTTGTTGGAGCTAGCCAGATGGCTATGATGTCAGCTTAACCTTTAAACGAAGTCAACACTTGCTAACATACTCCCAGCTATATCCTTTTCATTCAGGCCACCAATACTCCTATCTCTCATTTCATAATACATTTTGATCAGCTCCTGGGTGTATTGAGTACTTTCAGACTTCATGGGCTTTATCCATTATCAGGGTTCTTACATCACCCTTCCAAGGTACCCATATTCGATCCAGAAGTAAAGTTCCAGCACTTTCTCTGTTCTATCAATTCTCATCCAAACTTTCTGTAATCTACAAACTCAGCCATAGCCTCCTGTCTGAGACTGTTTGGTATCCTATCCTTGATACTTTGGATCCCCCTCCAAAGGATCTATACATAGCTCTACCTCTCTTGGGTGTTACTCTTTCTTTCTTCTTAGGGCATCAAACCAACCACTATTCGCCTTACCAGGATGGTAGCGAATTTCACAGTCATAATCACTAAACAACTCTATCCAGCGACGTTGTCGCATATTCAACTCTTTCTGACTAAAGATATGCTGAAGACTCTTATGATCCGTATAGATGACACTCTTTGTCCCATACAGATAATGTCTCCAGATCTTAAGTGCAAACACAACCGCACCCAACTCTAAATCATGGGTAGTATAATTCTTCTCATGAATTTTCAACTGCCTAGATGCATAGGCTATCACCTTACCTCTTTGCATTAACACACAGCCTAGTCCTATCCCGGACGCATCACAATATACCACAAAGTCTTCTGGTCCATCGGGGAGAGCTAGAACAGGCGCATTACATAACTTATCCTTCAAGGTCTGAAATGCCAATTCCTGTTCCTCACCCCAATCGAAAGTCTTACACTTCTAAGTCAAGATAGTAAGAGACTTAGCTATCTTAGAAAAGTTCTCAATGAACCTACGGTAATATCCAGCCAATCCTAAGAACGAACGAACCTCAGTCGGAGTTCTAGGGGCTTTCCAATTCTTAACAGCTTCAATCTTACTAGGGTCTACATGAATCCCATTACTATTTATCACATGCCCAAGAAACTGTACTTCTCTTAGCCAGAATTCACATTAGAGAACTTAACATATAGTTTCTCCTTTTTGAGCAGTCCCAAGAATAACCTTAAGTGCTCTACATGCTCTCTCTGTGGCTATAGAGTAGATTAAGATATTGCGTCTCTAAAACACTATCACAAAACTTATCAAGATAAGGCCTACAACTCAATTTATCAAATCATATATACAAAAAAATACTAAACATTTTTTATTTTTAATAAAACAATTTTTTTTTGTCTTTTATCGGCTAGTGCCGTTTGTCAGTCCAAAGGGATTTACAGTGAACTCGTAATGTCCATAAAAGGAGTTGCTAACGCAGTTTTGTGGAATGTCATCTTCATGCACTCTCAGCTGATGGTATCTAGACCTAAGATCTATCTTCAAGAAAAACTGCGACCCTTGCAGTTGATCAAATAGATCATCAATACTAGGAAGTGGATAACGATTCTTAACAGTCATCTTGTTCAATTATCTATAATCAATGCACATCCTAAAAGAACCATCCCTTTTTTCTTATAAAACAATACAACGCTCCCTCAGGCGGACGGAACTTGGGTCGGAATGAAAACTTTGTCTTGGGTTCCTTGAGTTGTCTAGGCAATTCCTCCAATTCAGAAGGTGCCAAACGATAGGGAGACTTGGCTACCAGCGTTGCTCCAGGGATTAACTCAATTCAAAACTTAATTTCCTGAATAGGCGGTAATCCAGATAGGTCATCCGAGAATACCTCAGGAAAATCTCTAACCACCACAATCTCTTCTTGTTCGGATCATTAGCCGTAGGGACTCGTCAAGGTCTCATTTCTTCCAGTCTTCTTTCCTAATATTGTAAGCACCTTGCCATCCGGTAGTGGTATCCTTACTACCTTCTCATGGCAAATTATTTTAGCCTTATAATTAGACAACCAGTCCATTCCTATAATCACATCAAAACTCCTATGCCTAAAAGGTATCAAATCAATGTCAAAGACATGACTCTCGATTTCTAGTTTACAACCCTTAATAACCTTATTAATCTCTACTAGCTGCCCGTTAGCTATCTCAATCTCATATCTGAAACCTAAGTCGTTAGGCTCTAAGCCTAATAGAGGTATAAAAGTAGTAGAAACAAAGCTATAGTCGGCACCAGAGTTAAATAAGGTAGTGGCAAAATAATTGTTCAAAGTAAACGTACCCGTCCTTAATGTTCGGTCTGGCGAGCTTCCTAGCTCACCAACATGAATGCCTACCCTGCTCCTGGGTTTCCCTTGGTTTCCACGACCCTGACCCCCGTTATTAGCAGCAACTTGGTTTGAACGATTTCCTTGCGGTTCTTGTGCTCTATTCAATCTAGGACAAGCTGACCTGACATGGTCGGTACTACCACACTCATAACATGCTCTAACAGTTGGGTTTCTAGCATTGACAGGATTCACATTCCTTGGAACACCTCTACAATCCTTTGCCAAATGACCCAGGCGGTTACAGTTGAAGCATGTGCGACAAGGCCCTCCGGGTGCATGGTAGGAGTTGCAGATGGTACACCTGGGCCAAGTACCCATATTCTCTCTTCCTATAGGGTTTATAGTAGTAGTAAAAACATTCCAGTCCTAGTCCTCTTATTATCATCCCTACCATTCTTATCCTTGTTAGTTTCCTCCACATTTCCTCTTTTCTCAACTTTCTTAATTGATCCATTTCTCACAGCCTCATCGGTCAGTGCACTAGAAATCTGCACAACCTTTTGCATAGTCTTTGGCTCCATTGCTACCACCATCCTATGGATTTGTGAAGCAAGGCCATACACATACCTCTCAATCATCCTACTCTCTGGGGTTACCAAATTCGGAACTAACCTCGCCAACTCATGAAACCTATCAGTATACGCAGCATAGCCAACACCCGGACCCAAGCGCTGGATTCCCCCCCCCCCCCCCCCCCCCCCACCCAATAAAATTCAGATTCCCCAAACCTTTTCTCATCTCATGACTAGGACAAAACTCTTGTATCAACATAAACTTAAAGTCATTCCATGACATACTAACAGCAACTTCTCGGCTTAGCGTGCGGATCTGAAAGTTCCACCACGTTAAAGCCTTACCCATAAATGAACAGCAGTGTATTTCACTTTTTGGTCATTACTACAACCACTCATATCCTGTACGTTCTCCATTTTCTCGATCCAACAAGTAAGAACTACAAACACTCCTCTTACCATCATATTCCTGGGGGACAAGTAATGGGTAATCCTTATATGAACAACCTACCCGGTTGCCATTCACTAACACACTCCCAACGTTCTCCTGAACGTTCTCATTAACCACATTACCATTTTGATTTCCAACATTTCCTCGGTTACTAACCTAAGCTAGTATGGCGGGTAAGAGGTTCTGCAATTGTTGGGCAATGATCGTTAAGAAGTCGGGTGCACCCCTATTGGTTCCCTCTATATTCCCATTGACTCCCTCTATACCCCAATTAGCTCTCAAACCCTGGTCATTTCCTTGACCATTCAAATCCTCAACACGCTCATCATTACCTTCCCTAGGTCTTTTACCCTTTCCACCTCTACCAACCCGTACACCCGTTCCCCCTCCTAATGATTCGGCAGCAGGCCGGCCAGCACTTCGGGTCCTCATCCTTGGCGGCATTATCTATAGGAGGGAGAACATGGGCAACATTAGGTAAGTGGGAAGACTCGCATATATATTGTTAGGAACACGAAAGTGTCGGTCACTTCCATAGATAACAGTCGTTAGCTTGTTATGTAATTTTTGGAAACTTACATAGGTAGTTAGACCAAGGCCCATGGATAAGCCCATCAAGCCAAGGCCCATCCACCCTTTGTAAGTATATAAACACCTCTCCATGCCTTGGAGAGGTGGTTGGTTGGTTGGTTGTATGTTTCATTTTTACTTAATGCATTTCGTGTTCTTTACTTTCTCTCATTAGAAAATACATCCTTCCTTCCCACTTTCTCTCCCTAGTTCTTACTTGTATATTAAGAGATTACTTGTATTATACAATTGGTATCAAGAGCCATGGAGTGATTTGCTTAGTTTTTTGTGTTTGTTTATTTTGGTTTGTTATTCAGTACGTATTTTTTCTTCTTTTTCTTTTATTTTCGAAGCTCATTCATACACTAAAAGATCACTAACTTAGGTAAAGTTGATCTAGTATCTTTGGATATAGGTGTATTTTCTTTGGATCAAAGAAAAACTCATTTTTGTTCATCTTTTGCTTTCGAAAAATCTTATAAAGTACAAATCCTGATTTTAAAAAATTTTCATGATTTTAAAAACCAAAAAGTTGTTATTTTTAAGGTACCTATAGGTTTAAGAATACTAGTTGCACAAGAAATTTTGGGAAAAAACAACCAAAAAGGTGTCTTTTTGTGTTTTAAAGATTTTGTGCTTCGTCCGTGTGATATCCGAGTTAGCAATTTTGTGTTGTACACAAATTTGCAACTCCAGTGGCACCCGAATTAGCAGTTTTCTAGTTCTATCCGAATTAGCAATTATTCAGAAGTAATCGAATTCGCAGTTGCTCAGTATCACCCGAATTTGCAGTTTCTAAGTAGCACCTGAATTAGCAGTTTCAGTTGAACCCGAATTGGCAGTTTTGCTTAAGTACCCGAATTGGCAGTTTTGCTTAATCACTCTAATTTGCAATTTGCTTTATCAACCGAATTTGCAACTAAAACTTAAAACTCAAATTACTTAATCAAAATTATACAGTTTATTTCTTTGACTTGTAAAATCCCGTGAAACACTCACTTGTTTTCCTGGTTTTGTCAAGAATTGTAAAATCCCGTTTAGTTTCAAGACTTAAAACACACAAAAGACAACACCCTCAAACACAATTACTTTCTATCACCGCTTGATCAAACATTAATCTTTTGACATACAACCTTTCTCAATGACGACTCTTACTGACAAAGCGATTCTTTCAAGTGCTGACAATCGTCCACCTATGTTAGCAAAGGATATGTACGATTCTTGGAAAAGAAGAATGGAGCTATATATGATGAATAGACAACATGGAAGAATGATTCTTGAATCCGTTGAAAATAGTCCACTCATCTGGCCTACGATTGAGAAAAATGGAGTGACTAGACCAACGAAATATTCTGAGCTATCTGCTACGGAAGCAAATCAAGTTGATTGTGATATCAAGGCTACAAATATCATTCTCCAAGGACTACCACCTGAGGTCTTTGCATTGGTTAGCAATCATAAAGTCGCCAAAGAACTTTGGGAAAGAATTCAACTTCTCATGCAAGGAACTTCATTGACAAAACAAGAAAGGTAGTGTAAGCTTTATGATGAATTCGATATCTTTGCTTATAAGAAGGGGGAAACACTACGTGATTTCTACTTGAGATTTTCACTGCTACTCAATGACATGAACATCTACAATATGAAACTGGAACAATTTCAAGTGAACATCAAGTTTTTAAACACTCTTCCAACTGAGTGGAGCAAATTTGTGACAGATGTCAAACTGGTTTGGGATTTGACCACAAATAATGTGTGAATCAGCTTTCATGATTACTTAGGGACAACATGGATGATTTCGTGCACATACGGTTCGTTTAATGCCTATGAACGCATACTCAGATCCGCTTGCTTGGTTGCAACCCATCATAGACACCTTCCGCCTTATCAAATCATCCAAAACTCATAAGCAAAACACTTAATTTAACAACAAGTTTCCCAATATCAGTCTCCCACGTATGGTTCACCTTATCAGTCCAACAATACTCTCAATGTTTAATTATCAACACCTATTTCAATCACTTATCCATCCAATGATTATCAATCATCAGTTCACCACAACGTTTATTCTCCATCATCATCCATCTCTCAATTGGAATATGTTCCCTTAGTTAACCAACAACCTGAATTTTCCTAATCAGAATCAGGCCTAATTGTTCCAGTGTTCCAAAAAGGTGATGATCCCATTGATGCCATCAATCACATGACGTCTTTCTTGACTGCTGTTGTCACTTCTCGCTACCCTACTACCAACAATCAGCTTAGGAATTCGTCAAACCCTAGGCAACAAGCTATAATTAATGATGGCAGAATTACTTTACAACTAGTTCAGGGGAGACAAATTTCTCTTGCTTTGGGTACAAGTAGAACCTACACTCCAGGAGCAAGTAGAAGCAATTTTGAGAAACAAAAGACTGTTATTTGCTACAACTACAAAGGGGAAGGCCATATGTCCAAACAGTGCACTAAACCTAAGAGGAAACAGGATGATTCTTGGTTTAAGGACAAAGCGTTGTTGGTACAAGCTCAAGCAAGTGGTCAAATTCTTCATGATGAGGAACTAGCATTTTTGGCAGATCCAAGAGTTGTAGAAGCTCAAGCTACACAGACTGTCATTACCCACAATGCTGTGAACCATTCAGGGACTGAAATAACCAGTGATAGCAATATCATTCCTTATTCTCAGTATGTGATTAAATCACAACAGGCAGCTGTTCAGAATTCTAATTCTTCTGCGCAACAAGATGCACTGATATTATCTGTGATTGAACAACTGAAACCCAAGTTGTTAATTGTACCAAGATAAATCTAGACAATAAAAGTGTTAATGATACTTTAATTGCTGAGCTTGAAAGATATAAAGAACAAGTTAAAGTTTTGAAAGAAGGACAAAATGTTGATTTAAGGAGTAATGATAACTCTTCAGATACAAGTGCACAGTCTGTAAAGATTGATCGTCTTAAACAAACTCTTTCTGAAAATTTAAAAGTAAAGGAATCTTTAATGCAAACAGTTACTCTACTCAAGAATGATTTTAAGAAAGAAGAATCTAGGAATATTGATAGAGAGATTGCGTTAGAAAAGAGGATCAAACAGCTAGATAATATTGTTTTTAAAAGAGATCAATCCGCACAAACTGTTCACATGTTGACGAAACCTCAGTTTTTCTATTATCATACCACTAAATAAGCTCCAGATTTTCAAAATCCTTTCTATCTGAAGAAAGCTCAGCAGTTGGAACCAAAGCTTTATGATGGTAATGTCATTAAGAATACGAGTGCTATTGTGATTCTTGACTCCGAAGAGACCCTAATACTTGCTGAAGAGAGTCGTTCAAAAATGCTTTTAAAACAAAAGGATCCTATGATGTTAGAAAAGAAAGTTAATACTACACCAGTCGATTATGCTGTTCTAAATCAACTTTCTCAAGACATTGAAACACGATTTGTTCCATAAACTGAATTATCTACTGAACAAGACTTTTGGTCTTAGAATTATGTGAATTCTCCAGAACCTACTCTTTCTAGTAGACCCACTATAGTTGAGGTTCCAAAAGAACTTCCTAAAATCAGCATGGTTAATAAAAGTTTGAAGAAACTTAAACACCATCTTGCTGGTTTTGACGTGGTTGTCAAAGAAAGAACCACGCCCACAACTATCACTGAGGGCTCGTGGGGGTTCGAACATACAAAAGCTTTTTTTAGGGATGAAATAATTCCATTTGTAAAAGCTCCGAAGGACTTATTTAATACATTCGATTAGTATTTGATTGATGAACTTTCTGAAGTCCAAAATGTCTTTCATCAAATGAAACAGGATGTGGAACAACATCGTTTAGAGTAAAAAACATGAATCAAGTTTTGAACGAAAATGAACGACTCTTGGAACAAGTCATTAACAAAGATGTTGTGAACATTATTGTGAATTCTTCTGTGGATGATTCTTATGTGAATGCGCATGAATGTGAAAAGTGTCTCAAACTTGAGACTGAGCTTCTTAACAAAAAGGATTTCGTTGAAAAAGAGATTTACGATAAACTGTTCAAAAGTTTTACCACTCTTGAAAAAACATTGGCATCTTTTTAGTAAGTTTGATATCAACTTAATAAGAAATTTTTCAAAGGACCAATTCTATTCAAATCAAAGTGCTCTAAGTTTGGATCAATTGTGTGATTTAAATGGATTGAAAGCTCTGTCCCAAGAGAAAGGACACAGTCTTAAAGCAGTTGAAAGAGAGAAGTAAAATCTCTAGTAGTGGGAATGATGAATGAGGATAGATAAAAAGGACTGAGAGAGATTAAAACAATGAATATCGAATTGGGATCATAGGGTGTCAAGCTTATTGCTGAGAAATGAGGCATTTGTAAACAGACCTCTAAGCAACTTATGGACTTGATTAAACTAACACGTATTCGATCATAAAGAACAATGTTGAGATTTAATTATCAAGTCAATCTAAGTCTGTGAAATCTATGATTTTAAAATGCTAGTCTTTAGGAATATGTTTTGGTAATTTCAGCTCTAAGGATGATTTACGAAACAACGTGTAAAGGAAAAGCTTCTAGTGTGGATATTGAGTTACAAAACACCCTAGTGATCCAAAGATGCTTAAGATTGATGTGGAACCAATAACCCCAAATTTTTTGAATAAAAGGACAGCTCACTCTGCCTATATTAAGCACACTCAGAAAGAAGCTGCAGTTCTTAGGGATCTAGTTGATCATATTAAAGCTAATTATCCTCTAGATCACACCTTAGACCCTGCCTGTAGGTATACTAAACTAATTCAGGAGTTACTTACAAACATCAGTAAAACTTGCCCTGGTATCAACAATAGTGATGGAAAATTAGTGGCTGTGACCCTAAAGAACAAGGACAAAAGAGTTAGATTCACTGAGCCTGTCACATCCTCAGGACACACAATCACAAAAATAGCATCTACATCAAACCTAGTTTCTAACAAACCTATGTTGTCTTCTACGGGAGTAAAACCATCTACTAGTGCTAGCGGATCACAGCCTTTAGGCAATACAAAGAAAGATAAGATTCAGCAAACATCAAGTAGTACTCAGAAGAATAAAGTAGAAGCCTACTCTAGGAAAGTTAAATCTAGTTTGAAAACTAAAGACTGTGTTGTTGCACCCAAAAGGAACTACTAATGTGCAGCATTCCAAGCTTAATGCGAATTTGAATTTAAATGTGTTAAGTGTAATGGTTGCATGCTTTCTGATAATCATGATTTGTATGTTATTGATTTTATCAATAATGTGAATGCTCGTGTAAAATCTAAATCTGTTAAGAAAAGTTCTAAGAAAAATTTTTGGAAACCAACATGAAAGGTGTTTACAAATATTGGATATATCTGGAGACCTACCGGTCGGACCTTCCCCATAGTAGGAAATGCGTGCCCCTTAACTAGGGATTACTCACAAACTATGAAGTGCCCCCTGTGGAAACCAACTGTCTTAGAAAATGAAAAAACACCTAAGTCTGTGTAACATTGGTTTACTCAAGGGAAACTAGAAAATATTTAAAAATATTGTCCTTTAGGCAAATATAAGGTTCTTAAATCTGTACCTGCTAACAAAAAAGAACCCAGTCAATCTTGGGGATCCATAGTTTCTGATGTTCTATCTTCCTCTCTTGATGAATGCAGGTCATCCAAATTGTTCTCTGGTATTTGGACTCCGGCTGCTCCAAGCATATGACCGGAGATCGCTCTCAGTTCACCAATTTCGTCAATAAATTTTTGGGGATAGTCAAATTCAAAAATGATCACGTGGCAAAGATATTAGGATATGGTGATTATCAGATTGGGAATGTTACGATATCAAGGGTTTACTACGTAGAAGGACTTGGACATAACTTATTATCAGTTGGGAAATTCTGTGATTCGAACCTTGAAGTTGCTTTTCGTCAACACACCTGCTTCATTCGTAATCTAGAAGGTGTCGATCTATTGACAGGATCTCGAGGAAACAATCTGTATAATCTGTCTCTTGGAGATATGATGGCGTCCTCTCCTATATGTCTCTTGTCAAAGCCTCAGACTACGTCTGCTATGACACTACGTCTATCTCATATGAAACTTTTTGCAATCAACCATTTTGCTAGACTTGGTCTTGTTCGTGCTGTCATTCTAAGCTAAGTTGAAAAGGACCATCATGTGTTCTGCATGTGCAATGGGCAAAAGCAAGAAGAAACCCCACAAACCTAAATCTGAAGATACCAACCAAGAAAAACTCTATCTTTTGCACATGGAGCTTTTGGGACCTCTGCGTGTCGCATTTAGTGTTAATGGAAAAAAAGTACATCCTTCGTCATTATCGATCTTACTCTCGAATTTACATGGGTTAAGTGCTTAAGGTCAAAGATTGAAGCTCCAGTATTTCATAATCAAGTTTCAAAGTGATCCAAGTCGGGGCTTAAAAGTGCCTGTCGAAGAATCAGTAGTAGATAATGGAACTGGAATTTGTTAATCAAACGTGCGTGAATATTATGAGGTAGGTTGACATCTCTTATGAAACATCTGTGTTTTTTTTTTTTTTTGGTTTACTCAGCTCTCCAGACAGCAAAATTGGTGTCGTTGAAAGACGTAATCATACGCTTATTGAAGCAACCCACACAATATTAATTTATGCAAAAGCTCCGTTATTTTTATGGGCTGAAGTAGTGCTACGCATGTTACACCAAAATCGTTCCGATCATATCTTCTTCGTAACGGTAAAACACCATATGAGCTTTTACTGACAAACTTCCGTCTTATCATTTTCATGTATTGGTGCACTCTGCTATCCGACGAATGTTTAGTGAGAACTGTGTAAGTTAGAAAGTTGATATTGGTATTTTTATTGGCTATGCAACACAAAGAAAGAATTTCGGAATTTACAACCGTACGTACCAGGACGTAATTCATTGAAAAACAAAAATTAAAAATTTAATTTCAGGTAGATTTTTGATGAGAGCTTGATGTGATGGCTTCTGAGCACAGCAGTTCAGATCCGCACTCATAAGATGACTCCTATAACAATCAGATTCAGGACTCATTGCCAAACCCTCCTCCTTCAAACAAAGGTTTGTACCACCTTCAAGAAGTGATGGGATCTTTTATTTCAACCGATGTTTGATGAATTACTCACTGCTATTGAAAACCGTTGTCATCACCGGTTTCCCTTCCTCAACAACAGTTTGTAGCAAGATTGCACCATTACCTGTAAACTCACAAAAAACACCCGAAAACCATAGAGCAGGACAGTGGTACCATAAACTAAGACCCAATCCATGGCAACACTTAATGAGCTAAGTTCTTAGGGAATTGGCTCAGGTAGTGGTCCCAGGTGCCAAGAAACCACATTGGGGATGTAGATGCTCAAACTAGGTTTGAGGCTGCATCTAAAAGTCCAATGACCCACCTCTCTCAAGAGTTAACACACTTGGAAGTGGGGAGGACAGTATGAAACTAAAAGAATTGATGGCACCTTGTACAAAATTGTCTGATAATTGAGAGATTTTGGTGAGCATAAAAGAAAGAGAGAAGTTGTGAGCCAAAAACAGAAAGAGAGATGTGTGCTTAAAAACAGAAAGAGTGAATTGGTGAGCAAAAAGAATTGAGAGATATTGTGAGTATAAAAACAGAAAGAGAGATTGTGAGAATCTACATTGGAATGAGATTGGAGTTAATACTGCTTGGCATAAACTTAATACTGCTAGTATTAAGTTAGTACTGCCAGGCATATCTTTATACTGCTGGGAAAAGTTAATACGGCTAGGCTTAAAGTTAGTACTGTTAGGCTAAACTTAGTACTGCTACATTACCGTTAGTACTGTTTGAGGCATAACAGAATTTCCTTATTTTAATATAGCCGTTGAGATATTTCCGCCAACAACATAGCCTATAGGGTTTGACTAATTGGAAATTCATGATCTTTCTATAAATTAGTAAGATTTCTTCAAGATAAGATCAAATTTCATTCAGTCGGTCAAATTACAACCCTAAGTGCTCTCAATATAATCTCAATTAACTTTGCCAAGCTTTCATACTCACATAAACGAGCTCATCCCAGAAGTTTATTCAATATTTTCTTAATCACATGGCTAATTTGGAGTTTTGCGACAAGCATAACATGGTGGCCTACTTACAGAAGTCTGAAGGAAGTGAAGGGTTTCATCAGATCATTGATTTTCTGAATGCTAGTCACATCCAGTATGCCCTCACAGAGAATCCAACAATATATGTTTCCTTTATTAAGCAATTTTGGAAAACAGCTACTGCTAGAACAAGTGCTAATGGAGAGGTAGAACTAACTGCTACAATTGATGGACAAGTAAAGACTATTACTGAAGCCTCTCTAAGAAGACATCTAAAGTTGGAGGACAATGGTGGTATTACTACTCTACCCAATTCAGAGATATTTGAGCAACTTGCTCTAATGGGGTATGTGACTGATTCTGATAAACTTACTTTTCAAAAGGGTCATTTTTCTCCTCAGTGGAAGTTTCTAATTCATACTATCCTCCACTGCTTAAGCCCTAAGAAAACTGCTTGGGAGCAGTTTAGTAGCAATATAGCAACTGCTATAATTTGCTTGGCCACAAACAGGACTTACAATTTTTCAAAACTAATTTTTGATGCTATGATTAAGAATCTGGAAAACCCACACAAGTTTTTGATGTACCCAAGATTTATCCAAATCTGGTTAAACAAGCAAAGGAGACTCCTTCAACCCCACACACGAACATATCCTACTCCTATCCTTACACAGAAAGTCTTTAGTAATATGAAGAGGGTTTCAAGGGGTTATTCTGGAATAGATTTTTCTTTATTTCCTACTATGATCAGTGCACCTGAAACTTCTCCATCCAGAATAACATCTTCACCATCATTATCACCTCAACATACACCAGTCAGTACCCCATCAACCTCACAACCACCAAACACTCAACCCACACCTGATGCAGAGGAGGCTGTTCCAATGCCCCATGAATCACCTCTCCACAGTGTTCACTCACTTGGACGTGATGAGGGTAGTTTATCACTTTCTGAATTGACGGTTCTATGTACCAATTTGTCAAACAAAGTAACAAGCTTGGAGGCAGAGTTGGCACAAACCAAACAAACTTATGGTACTGCTCTTACAAAATTAATCAAGAAGGTGAAGAAGTTAGAGCAGACAGTCAAGTCAACTCAAGCTAGAAGGAGATTCAGGATAGTTGTTTCTGATGATGAAGAAGGTCTAGAGGATCCTTCCAAACAGGGGAGGAAAATTACAGAGATTGATCAAGACCCCTCTATTTCATTGGTACAGGATGAAGGAACATCATGGATTCAAGAAGATATAGAGATTCAGGAGAAGATTAGTGATGATACTGAGGTAGTGCTAGAAGAAGAAGAGCCTACTGAGCTTGTGGAAGATCAAGGTAGTGGTGAAAAAGGAGAAAAAGAAGTTAGTACTGTTGGTGCAGAGCATAGTACTGTTATTCTAGAAGTTAGTACTGCTGCTGCAAATTTGGTATATATAAGAAGGAGTGCACAGAAGAGGAAAGATAAAGGAAAAGCAATTATGGAAGAAGATGAATCTGTTCAGAAAAAGACTAAGAAGCAGCTAGAGCAAGAAAGACTTGGGCATGAAGAAGCTATTAGACTGCAAGAACAGATTGATGAAGAGGAAAGACAAAGGATTGCAAGGGATGCAGAAATAGCTAAACAGTTACAAGAGGAGATTAACAAAGCAACACAAGAACAAGAGAAGCAAGAAGTTGTAACTGAAGCTGATCCAACTCATGTTATTGATTGGAGTGATCCTTCAGTGATAAGATATCATGCACTCCAAAATAGAGCTTTTTCTATACCTGAAGTAAGGAAGAACGTGTGCATGTACTTGATTAATCAGGGAGGATACAAGATGAGACATTTCAAGGGAATAAGTTATGAAGATATTAGACCTATATTTGAAAAGGTATGGGATCAAATTCATTCTTTTGTGCCTATGGATTCTGAGTTAGAAATTCCAAAATTAAAAAGAGCAGAACCTGTTAAGAGACAATCTACTGAAGAAGAAAAGAAAAGAGATGACAGTAGCAAGCCTGCTAAAGGTAGAAGAAAGAAAACACTTGCTAGGAAAAGAGCAAGTGGAAAAGATAGTGAAGAAAGTATGAAGAAACAAAAGCTAGAAGATGATACTGAGAAGGAAGATCTTAAAGCTTATTTGGATATAATTCCAGGAGATGATGTTGCTATAGATATTGAATCTTTATCTACTAAGTACCCAATTTTTGATTAGAAGACATATGTTCTAGCAGAAAACTTCATGTATTATCAAATCTTCAGGGCAGATGGAAGTTCCAAGACTTACATGATCTTCAGTGAGATGCTTGATGATTTTGACGGACAGGATGTATTAGACTTACACAGGCTAGTTAAAGCGAGGTATATGACATCAAGTCCAGAAGGTTATGACTTAATGTTTGAGGAGATTTGAAGACCCTATTTGAGCCTGATGAAGAAGATGAAGTCTGGAGGAATCAGCAAGAATATAATTTGATAAGCTGGAGACTATATGATTCATGTGGAATTCATATTTTGTTGATGGACAATGGAATAGCCATTCACATGATGATTGAGAAGAAATATCCTCTTAATCAGGAAATGCTATCAAGGATGTTAAGTAAAAGATTAGAGGTTGATCATGAAAGTACAATGGCATATGAACTTCTCAGGTTTATAAGGTCACAAGTATAGAAGCAGAAGAATGTTTGGAAGAATCCTCAACAGTGCAGTCTAGAAGATTAAATACAAAAGAAACTTGAGATTTGAAGGTAAATCACAAAAGTTTACGAGAGATTGGTTAGGATCAGAGCTTCAACTCTAAGTACTAGCTATTATAGTTGTTAGTATGTCAATACATTGTATTACTAGCCAGTACATAGTAATAAGTGACAGTTAGTTATATAGTTACAGTACTAGTTATGTATATAGATAGATACTCGCTTAATTGATATGCATGGTCATAATAGAATAGATAACCCTGATCACTTTGACGCGTTTGTAAGTCCCATTAGGGTTTTTCATTAAGTGTAATAAAGGAACCCATGACATAGATTTAGAGATACTCCAATTTTCCACAATAAGTTTAATCAAGTTTTCATAAGTTAGTTATTCTGTAACCTAGGCAGAATATTTGCAATCAATATATATTCAAAGTTTTGTTTACGTTGTTCTTCTTAGTATTGCAAGTTAGATTGCGCATAAGTTGTAGTATTCATAATCATTGTTTCTCATATAGTTAGTTTGAATCTATTCAAGTTAACTAAGCCTTAACAAGCTAAGAAGATCTATTCATTAGGACTCACAGAGTTCTTCTGTGTCATCTGGCTTCGTTTCAAACATGCTCAACCCCAGTCCAGATACAGGAATTGACTCTATATTATATCTTAACTAGAATCCAACTTCTTTAGTAGATGTTCCGGTTATTGCTATTGCTGAGCCACCTCTCTTGTCTGTAACAACCACTCCTCCTCCACCCACTCCTCTTATCATACATCTGCAACAAACACCAGTTCCTACACCAACAACTGTTCCAAGCTCCTCCCTACAAGATCTTCCCAATTTTGGCTTTTTATTCGGGTTTGACCATAGACTAAAAACTTTTGGAAAACATTTTCCTCAGAGTTCATCAAACGAAACATTGCTACAACAGTTTTCTCAATTCCCGGGCAATCTTGATGCGTACCTAGCCAACAAGATGCATTGACGCCGTTAAAAAAGGCTTGTTTCAGTATGACAATTCTTGAAAGAACTCAAGATAGCTCAAGCTAAAAATACAGACTTCACAACCAAACTTTGATGATAACATTATAGAAAAATAATCAAGATTAAGTTAAGCACAATCACTAAGATTTTGCCAAAATTGAAGTAGACTGTCAATGAACAACTTAAAAGCTAAGTTCCTGACTCGTTCATAACCAATGAATCTATGACATCTCATGCTGTAGCGCCAACCTATATAAAATTAGAGCTGAAGAGATTCTCATAGATAAGATGGAGAGTAATAAGTTAATCTACATATCTAATGAACAGAAGAATCTCTACAAGCATTTGTTGAACGCTTACAAAAGTGACAAGCTCAACTGACACTTATGAGATACTGTTTCTTTTAAAAGACGTAGAGAATGATGAGGATGAAAGACGAAGTAACCCTCCGCGTGGATCAAACCGAGGGTCTAAGATAAAATAGCTGGAAAAGAACCAGAGTCCTACCATGCACCAAGGAAAAGAACCTTCAAGACAACTGGCAATCAAACTGAAGGTCAAATCACATCACAAGTCGTGCTGGAGAATCAGATCAAGCAGATGACCAATGGCACACTACCAAAGAATATAGAAAGAACCCACATACTAGGAGTTTGAAACAAGAGTTACTGAAGATCAACCTAATGAAGAGACCTCTCAGCTTCCTGATTGGTTTCAGAAACCAGCAAAACCTCCTACTCCCGATCGTGATTGGAACAAGACTTTTCCTAATGCTTATGGACCTGTTCAACCTTGGCTAAGCTCTTTGGCCCAGATGGAAGATCTACGAGAGTCGTTTAATGAGCTAATGGACACTCCTCTTGACTTTTCAGCATTCCATGATGAACCGGCTTAAAAGTTTGATACTCTAACTCTGATTAGTTTTTCCGGGTCCAAACATTGAGCTTATGAAAGGCACATGCAAGAGTATGGTCAAACTAGAATACTTCTTTAAAGAAGTCTACAAGGTGACCACAGAGAAACTAGACTGGAACAACCCTTAAGGACAACAATATCCTCATGATCTGCGAAAGCCATTACCATTGATACCTAAACTCCGCGGTCCCGTCCCAGTGTATACCCGATTGGATCACTTCATTAACAATGACCTTACTTAACTAGAGTAGTGGTGTCTCAAGCCCAAACCTAAGCAAACTTTCTTATACGAAGCACCAAGGTCTCAGATTATGGTCATATCAAATGGATTAAAGAGTTGTCTTTAAACACATGTGGAGTCAAATAACGGTCAACTACGACAAATATGCTCTCTATGTAATCTCACATTGGGGGCGCAAACGTCAACAATTTTTAGGGATTTGCTGCTAACATGAATCTGCACTTGATGATCTACTACAAACGTCGAATCAAAGATGCACAAAACTTCGATTGTCCCAAAGGCATGGATACAAATATTTGGATTGGATCACCGTACATAGAGACGATGACAAGCTATATACATGCAAGGAAAGGAGACTCAAAGGATTCCGCCTTTAAGACATCGAAGACATGCATATTCCTTTCTTGTTCAAGCAAGCTGACAAAATCTCAATGTTCGAGAACGTCTAGCTTTTAGTGTCTCTTTGTGAATGGTTACAAGAAGTATTGTCATCCAAAGGCATGTTGAAGATCTTCAATTAGGTGTCAAGAGTTACCAAAAGAAGCTTAACATCACAAAGCCAGATACATACAGATCTGATCTTAAACGAAGGGATGCTTATACAGCATACTCCAATCCTAGAGGTTTCATCTATCAAAACAAAGACAAGAAGAACAAATTGATGCGTATTGATGAACTCCACAAGTTTAGTGATGGTACACTCGATGATGTTCGGACTGCTCTTAATGATCGTCTAAAAGGTATTAGGATGGAATATCTACCACAGAAAATATGGAGACAGAGTGACAGGGAATGAGCAGCAGCTATGATTCAAGCGATCTCAAGTCGAGGAGGATAATGAGGAATTTGGAAAGATTTGTTGGTGGGAGACCATATGAGGGTGACTTTTGGCTGCTGCAAAGGATCATATGATTTATCACATGATGTCCTCATCATAACAGGTCATTCCTCGTGAATAATAAAAACTTGTGAATTTGTATATATGTAGTGTAGACATTATGGTTATAATAAAGAGTGCTCGAGTATAAAATTTTCAAGAATTTCTTAGTAAATTCGAAAAATTTCAAGCTATTGTACTCAGCACTGTCTTATATACCCTCATAAATTAAGGGGGAGCAATAAAATGTTCCTTATAGATTGTGTGTAACATTTTTTCCCTGAACATTTAATCAATTGATATCCAAAATATCAAGGGATTAACATTTTGGATAAGGGGAGAAAATGTGATTAAACTGCATCTAATTTGTATTGAAATGTGATTGACTAAAATGGACTCAATACACTCCACACTTAGCATGTACTATGATTATGATGCACATGTTAAGGGGGAGCTTTTAGTGATGATGAAAAAACTCTCAAAGTGTAAAACTTTTGATATTTATATCAAACACTTATTGAACTTTTCAATGATTTTGGTTTTGATTATGATGGAATACCTAAAAGATCGACCATGTACTTAAATTTATGGAGTTATAAGGTGGTTAGGCATAGGTATTCAAATCCCATGATCTAGCCAGAACCGGAGGGATCTACCCAAGGATATCCACTAGTTAGTGTAGAAGTCCTTAGGTATGATACAAACGGAGAAAAAGTGAGAACCGGGAATAATGATGACTGAGATGGAGCTAACACTGGAACAAACACAACAAGGTGTTAGTTATGAAGTCTCGATAAGCATTGAAGGGGTTGAAGAATGAAAAAGAAATGTAAGGATAAAGGGTGAAAAGAATGAAGCCCTTCATACACTTAGGCAGAAACCGGGTCAATACATAAACTGTCGGAAACACTAAGTTGTTGTCTGACATTGAAGACAATCATAGACCAGTGACGCTATGCATAGCCCTCCCCAGCCACTCAAGGTCTCTCAACAGACTCTTGTTTCATTTCTCACGGAGATTACACGCATTTCTATCGACTTTCTCACTCCGAGTCTATCGATATTAAAAAGGTGGCAGTCAGCTCCAGCCTCCGATCACTAAAAACAAAGTGCACTACTGAGTCTAGAGCCAAAAGAGATCATCCATAAATCTCATTAGGACACTTATTCATTATAAAATAGTTTCTCACACATTATGAAAACTAGTAATATCATTTGAGTCCTACGCATTATCCTTTTGATTTTGCCAGAACATCTGAGTGATACTTAAGTATTTACAGTGAATATGGAAATCCTGCTTGAGCTAACATCAAACAAGCTCATGGTAGGTGACTTGTGCGATTCTTATGAATCAAACTTGTGACAAATGGAAAGCAACAATGGTGCAATTCTTATGAATCAAACTTGTTCCAGGTTATGGATTGACGATTAATGAATTTTTGAATTTCTTAAAACTCTCGATGTGTCACAAAACCACTTTAGCAAGTGACAGGTCGATTGATTTTCAAATCAATTTTCTTATTCAATCGGTGAGACAGTAACTCACTTGTTCACTCTTATCATGCTGTCTGCTTTGAGACGTTCCGATAATGAGAACATGTTGAGTTTGATGAATCTAATACATATGTGTTAGAAAGATTCTATACTTCAGCTGGAAATCCTATCAAGGAGATTCTTTTTAAATTGAATCTACCTGATCACAGGTTGATCCTCACGGATTCAAAGGTTACTCCAACCAAACATGGGCGAATGATAAAGCCATGTTCGTCCCCCACTTTATTGCTAACTGTTTTATTTCAGGAATATATAAATATAGACATGGAGGTACCTGATCCCAGCCGACTCACAGATTCATAGCCACATGCTCATACCCGACCAAAAAATATAAAGACATCATGAAAGCTCAAGTACATGTTTCAAGACTTCCGCTACTCTGATACCGTACGTCCTGCTCAAAGCGACGAAGTGTTAAAGTTAAAGAACTTCGAGAAAGATACATAATTATAGCTTTCAAGTTATCAAATCAAGAATGGTATGAGCATGTCGGTCCAAAAGTCACAAGTTCACAAGATGACAAGGTTTACAAGAATAGCAAAATGAGATTATGTTTGGTTGATGATCTCAAGTTGCTCAAGATCACATTTTTCATAAACAAGTCAAGATAAAGGAACAAGCTCGAGCTTAAGTGTATCGATCTCCTACTGAAAAGCCACAAACTTTTCATTTCTATTTAAAATTAGGTCATCCATTTGAGAATTTATTATTTTTTCATGATTATTCAAATCAGCATTAAGTGTTTGTTCAAAAATGGTGACACGTTCTTTATATCTCTCAAGCTTAGCGGTTAAGGATTCGTTTACCATTTTATTAGTCTGATTTTCCTTATCTAAATTAGCTACATAGTCAGTCATTTGTTCAACCAAAGATAAAACCAATAAATCATTTGGTGCAGAAGAATTAGTATCCTGAATACCCGCATTTTGTGTCTCTTGCAGATATTGAGAGTAAGGAATGATATTGCTATCACTGTTTATCTCATTATTTGAAAAATTGACAATATATGTGTGTTCATAATACGTCATCTCTTGCACATCCTGATTGAGCATGTCATTCGGATAGGAATCAGTATATGGTACCTCCGATAGGACATCAAAATCACAACTTGACATATTTTTCATGAGAACCACTTTAGCTGAGGATAAATCATCACAATCTAAGTTATAAGCATCCAAATATTTAGTCTGGAAAGTTGAAGTCTGAGGGATCGTCTATTGAGAAATTGGAGCTTCATCCATTCCAAGGTCTGCTAAAAATGCAAGTTGATCTTCATCGAAAATCTGACTCGCTTCCTGAGCTTTTGCTAACATTAATTTCTCCTTAAACCATGCAGCATTCCTTGGCCTCTTTGGCTGAGTGCACTGTCTTACCATATGCCCTTCTCCTTGACAATTATAACACTTTACAACTCGTGGCTGACCAGCTTCCGAATTTCCCCTTGAATTTGTAGCACTTCCTATGTTTCCATTGCCAACAAAACTCTGATTTTATCATCCTTGAACTTGCTGAACTATGACTCTTCCATCTTGAATGGTAGCCTGATTGCATGGATTGGAAGACATTCTGAGTTGATTGTTTGATGGTGGAAACCTTAAAGCCACATCAAACAGAAATGCGATTGCTTTGTTGATACATTCAATCAGATCTTCTCCTTGTTGAAACATAGGAACAACAAGAGTAGATTCCACTTGAGAATATTCAGCTTGAGGTTGTTGTGTTACTAATGAAGATATGTATTGTTGAGGAGAAACTGATTGTTGAATTGGATTGACTAGAGTATGATGTTGGTGATGATGAATAGGTTCTGCATAAAGTGGTGTAAATTTCTGTGGAGGTGGATAAACTAGAGACCCTGTATGTTGTGGAGACTGAGAAGGGTTGTAAAGAGTTGGAGAGTTGGCAACCAGTGCAAGAGGATTCGGATATCTTTCACTCGTAATACAGACTTCTTTAGCATGATGTTCATGTTGACTTAGGTATGCATACAATTGATCATAGTTGGATTCATACAAGATCTTATGTAATTTCACATCAGTGACAAACTTGCTCCATTCCGGTGGAAGAGCATTCATAAACTTTGTATACACCTGAACTTGCTGCATTGTCATTCTAATAGTATGCATGTCATTGATGAGCTGAGAGAATCTCCAGTAGTACTCATACAATGTTTCACCCTAAACATAAGAGAACTAATCAAACAAGTTGTACAATATGCATTCACGTTCTTGATAAGATAACTCAGTTCCTTTCATTAGTAGCTTCACTTTGTCCCAAATATCCTTAGCTGCTTCTTGATGATTAACAAGTGCATACACATCTGGTGGAAGACCAAGAAGAAGGATGTTTGTTGCTTGAACATCATAGTAATCTTGAAGTTGTTGTGCTTCAGTAAGTTTAAAATATTTCTTAGTTCTAATATGTCCATCTTTTTTAATAGTTGGGTAGACCAATGGACCATTCTGTATTGAATCAAGCATCATTCTACCATGTTTCTTTCCTTTGATGAAAAGTAGTATACGACTTGCCCATGAATCGTACATTGATTTATCAAGCATTGGAGGACGGTTTTTAGCTCCAGCAACAATGATGTGTTCTGCTAAAGTAGACATCTTGATCTAATTGAAAAGCAAAATGATTAAAATTGATCGAACAGTGATAAAGGAGGATTGTGTTAAGAGTTGTTGTTGTTGGTGATTAAGATTGATGTTCTATGGGATTTTACAAATCTTCACTAAAACTGAGAAATCCAATTATTTCACGGGATTTTAAAAAGTAAGATAAACCATAGATAATGAAATCTTTTTGTGACTATTGTAATGTTTCACTTGAAATGTAATGTTTTGCTTAATATGTAATGTTTCGCTTGATATGTAATGTTTTGCTTGATATGTAATGTTTCGCTTGCAATGTAATGTTTCGCTTGCAATATGAAAATTAGACAAATTTTCGTCTTACACAACTACGTATTTCGCTTAAACTAACAACCTGTCATAAATCGCTTACTAACATATTTCGCTTGCTAATATACTTCGCTTGCTAACATATTTTGCTTGAACAAATTTTGCTTGACCTAAGAAAAATTAAGCGGAGTTTTGTTTCCTA
>BQNB010107122.1:10713-21659 GCA_026074375.1 Tanacetum coccineum | reverse complement strand
GATGACGTGGATGCTAAAATTGGGGATCGATGGCGGCTGCTTGACAGGTGTGTTTTAGGTTATGCTTATATCTTTTTTTGCTGTCTTTTGAGACATTGTTATTTGCCTATGTGATTGCCTCTTAATGGCTTAACCATCCCCTACCGTAACAGCTTTCCAAGCTATCAATATGTTTTGGTTATTGGAATGCAAATAATTTGGAAATTCATGCTCAGGGATCATGATGGCAAGGTAACTCCTGAGGAAATTGCGTCTGCAGCTACCTATCTTAAGGACACATTGGGCACTGAGGGGATTCAAGAACTTATCAGCAATCTTTCTAAAGATAGAGGTCTACTCCAAACTTTCATATAATATACTCTTTGTGTTTGAATGATGTTTTTATTCTTTTTCATCACTTTAGTCTTTTAACAGTAAAACATCATTAGAATTTCTATGAAGTTGGCATCTTTGTCCCATTTATATAGGTATATTGGATTCATTTGGACAATATCTCTAATGGGTCAGAATGTCAGATTGTTAAAATTAAAATGTTAAGCTAAAATAAAAAATGGGTTAAATGTCGCTGAATGTGTAATTAAAGACCTCCTAAATCATCATTATTCATGTTGTAAACGTTTTCTGCCCGCCCGTATCGTTTCTTGGTCAGTAAGAAAATCATACTGATATGAAAAAACTGCCCTTGTAAAGATGATATTTTGTTGGTGCTGATGGAGGCAAATTAAAACCGAGTTTTTTGCTAGTGTGGTTGTTTCTTGATACTCCATATTGGTCATCCGTGTTTTCTTACTAAGCAACATGTTACTGTGATTAGCGGTATTGAAATAATATATAATTTGTTACAGATGGGAAAATCAATGTGGAAGACATCATTAAATTAGGCACTCATAAGGAAGAAACTGAAGAAGGAAGAATATAAGGCAATGTTCAAAACTTGCTTGCAATATGTGTAGAGAGACAGGTGATTGATTCAGCTCAAATATCAGTGGGACATCTTCCGAGAGACCGGTTTTTTATATGGTCCAAGTTACGGCATACTGTCTTTCCATTATATGTACTACACATAGCCATTGAGTCATCGAGGCTTTTATTTTTTACATTAATAATGTCCCAGTTTTATAAAACGGAAGGGACAAACATGCGTCAATAATATCCCCACCATCTGTCTACTAGTATTTTCTTCGATATTTGTATTACTTGTTTGTGAAATCGTAGTTTGGCTTCTGGAAAAACCTAGAGCATAAGTTTACAAATGTACTTTTGTGAATGCGGTCCATGGTCTTTTCTGTATTGTAAAAGGTCAACGTGTGTACTTGGCATCTGAATTTTGATATACATGCACGAGTTGATATCTTTTGTTTCTATGGAATTTTGATTGTAGGCGTTAATTCTCTTCATGCGGAATTGGGTTATTGGCAGGTGTCATGGTTCTTTACGCGGCTGGCTTCCTAACCATGGACCGGTTTCAAGCAAAGTTCGAAGGAGCCATTTACTTCATTTGTTATGGGGACCTCGTATACACAGAGTTTTAATTTGTACAAAGCAAAAATGTTAAGAGAGTGGATCCTGACATGTTTTCTTGATTGATGATCGGTCAAAATAGAAAAAATGACATTGATGTAGACCTAGCAATGCAAGACTAATATGCGTCAATTAAGGAAATATCTAATCTGTGATGGGTGTTGCTAAATGCTCAAAATGAGTTCATTTGAATATGTTATGCAAAGTTTAATTGTATATCAATTGACCACCACTAAATGGCCTAATGCAAGACGTTAGTTTAATGTTCAAATCTCACTATGTGTGTACATACATATTTGAGGCGGTCAAGGAAGAGTCGAAAGCGTGACAGGTATACCCCGGTTATGCATTTTACATCTGACTCAGATGCTCACTTTTAAGAGTGTTGATAACTTGAACAAAAAAAAAACTTATCAATTTACCCGTTTAATTGGACTAGTCGGGTACCCACAATTTAAAATATATGATGTTACTCAAAGTAAGCTTACGAGGTGTTTGTTTTGGCTTATAGTTCATTTGGTTTTGGACTTATGTTTCATAAGCTCGCTTTTATGGCTTATTTCAAAACTTTTCAGCTTAGTATAAATTTAAAGTGACGTAATAAACTTGTATAAGCCGAAAAACTTCAAAATAGGGATGGCAAAAGCATCCGAAACCGATGGGGAAAACCGAAACCCGAACCGGTTGGATCGGGTTTGGGGATGGGTTGGCGGGTTTGGATATGGGTTCGGGTAGAAATATTCTTTTTTTTTCTCGGGTACGGGTTCGGTTGCGGGTTCTGTTAATACCCGCCCCGTTTACCCGTATCCGTACCCGTACCGGTTTACACGAATCCGTACCCGTTTTTATTGTCATTTTTATATAAGGCCTATTTGGGCTCCTAGCCTTGTACAAAATATTTGACTATTCGTATTCTAAAAGTTATTTTTATCAACCATATCTCGGTAATTACAAACAATTAGTCACGTATGACTTTTCAATTCTCGTATCAGTTCTTTCATCTTCGAAGTTTATGTCTCAAGGTTCTTCTTTTATCATTTTTATTTTATCTTTAATGCATTAGTTGTATGTTTATTTAATCATTTAATTATCATTGAACTTGTATACATAATTATTTAACTTGAAATCATTACAATAGTAATGAGAGTGTAACTGTGTATTGATCATTTAATCTTATTCGCACTTCATACTTAGGCATATTTTCTACACTGTCCATGAACGAAATCATATTTTTCTTACATTGTTCATGTCCAACGAATATTCAATTGCGGATAACCGAAACTCGCGGGTAAACCCAAAAAACCGATGGATAATACTAACCGGGTACCCATCGGGTATTGGGGCGGATACGGGTTTGGAAATTATAAACGGGTGCGGGTACGGGTTCACTAAAACCCGACCCAAATCTGAATCGTTGCCATCCCTAGTGTATATTCGTATGTATATGAGACTCAATGTTTTTTTGTACATATAACAGAAAGTTGTGACAGTTTCGGGTAGTTAAAGTTGGTTAAAACCAAAATTTTCAACCAACTGACATGAGGTTTACGGCGTAACCCTAAGTGGTTACGGCGTAACCTCAATACTTTCTTTTCTTGTTTACGACGTAACACAAAGTTTGCGGCGAAACAGAAGATCATTTATCCTGAGTATGAAACTCATATTTGTTACGGCGTAAACCTACGAGTCCGTTACGGCGTAACAAAATCCCAAATGATCTTTGCCCATTACCCTTCAGGATTACGGCGTAACCGTATAGGTTACGGCATAAACCCTGCACATTTTGTCTTGGTAGATTTCATATTAGCTCAACGAGTGTGCACTCTACAATTCCCTAACTTGTATCCGAGCCGAACATGAAATCTCATTGGTCTCAAGTAAATCGTCATTATCTAAATGGCCGCTGATGACACTAAAATCACCAATAAATCTCCCCCATTTTAGTGTAATCCTTGATTTACTAAAACATATATAAAGATATATGCAATTATGTTATAGCAAACATAACGAAACAAACAAATGCATAAATGAAAATGTCTTGCGATTGAATTTTCATCTTAGTATAATACACATTCCAAATATTCGAAAATCGGGGTGTCGTAACGATTGAACCCGTCAATTCATTTGAATACCTGAAGATACTATACACATAAGTTTCTACAACACTCTAATGTTCGTTACTTGACACTATTACAAGCCATGTGTCCTAATCCATTAATGAACATATAGGAAGCCAAGTCCAAGCTTCTTGAAGCGGCAAAACTTCATGTTCACATAGGTGGTCCTTTTAGTCTTGCACCTGCATTTGCAATTTTTCAAAAGAACCATTAAGAAGGTAAACTTCAACCTAACCATCACTTGCAGGTCTGAACACATACCTCGGGAAGATAAACACATGTGTTCCAATCTCTAGCTATGAGCTTTCCACATTGAATTCAGCTTCTAACGTTGTATTAGAAGGGAATTGGGTATCTCATAGGTAGTAGATTTAAATGGACTTTAATCCCATCCCTATCACTGACTTAATCACTAAGTCCCTAGCTAAACCCTTCGTCAAGTGGTCAGCTAAATTATGTTGTGACCGAACAAACTCAATAGATATCACACCATTCATGATTAACTCCCTAATCATACTATGTCTAACACCTAAGTGTCTAGACTTGCCATTATATATTTGACTATAAGCTTTAGCCAATGTGGCAGCACTATCACAATGGATAGAAATCGATGCTATTGGTTTCGGCCATATCAAAATCTCATGTATCAAGTTTCTTAGCCATTATGCTTCTTTACCAGCAACAGCCAATGCTACAAACTCATATTCTATAGTAGAACCAATGATGCATGTTTGTTTCTTAGAAGCCCATGAAATGGCACATCTCCCAAGAAGGAACACCCAACCACTAGTAGAAGATGAATCTTCAACATGATTTATCCAGCTAGCATCTGAATAAGCTTCTAACACTAAAGGATATCCAACATATGATAAACCATAATTCATAGTACCTTTCAAGTACTTGAATACCCTTGTTATTGCATGCAAATATTGTCTACTAGGATTACTAGTAAACCTGCTCAATCTACCAACTGCATAAGCAATATCAGGTCTAGTGCTTGTCATAGCATACATCAAACAGCCAATAGCTCTTGAGTATTTTCTCAATATAGTGAGATTGTGTAATTACAATCCCTTTATTTTCACGTTTAATCTTAATACTAAGAATAACGTCTGCTTCGCCCATATCTTTCATGCAAAACCTTGATGACAAAAACTTCTTAGTTTTATCAACTTGATTTTGGTCATTGCCAAAAATCAACATGTTATCAACATATTAACAAATTATAACACCTTTACCGGAGTCATCAAATTTGCTATATACACACTTGTTAGATTGGTTTAGAATAAAACCACTAGGCGATACAACCTCATCAAACTTTTGATGCCACTGCTTAGGTGCTTGTTTTAGCCCATATAATGACTTAACCAGCTTACACACCTTATGCTCATTACCTGGCATAACAAATCCTTTTGGTTGCTTCATATACACTTCTTCTTCTAAATCATCATTTAAGAATGTTGTTTTGACATCCATTTGATGGGCCACTAGATTGTGAATAGCTGCTAGAGCTAACAACAATTTAATAGTAGCGATACGAGCAACTGTTGCATAGGTATTGAAATAGTCGATCCCTTCCTTTTGCCTAAAACCTTGGATTACCAATCGAGCCTTAAACTTGTCAATTGTTCCATCGACTTTCATCTTCATTTTGAAGATCCATTTGTAACCTAAAGGTTTGCAACCTGGTGGTAAATCAGACAAGACCCATGTATTATTTTCCATAATAGAACCAATCTCATCATCAATCGCTTCTTTCTAAAAAGCAACATCTCGAGATTGCATAACTTCATCATAGGTTCTAAGATCCTCATCAATACTATAAAAGTAAGAGTATTGTGATCCTCTTTGATCTCTTGATCCCTCAACTAGATATAGCTGAAAATCAGAACCATATGGTTTAGCTTTTCTAACTCTTTTACCTTTACAAGGTTCGGGAGTCTTTCTTGGTACATCATTTGAATGATCATCCATTTGAGATTCATCCGAATTTGGTATAATATCCTTTGGTCTAGGTATTAAAGAGAAACGATTCTCATCAAATATTGCATCTCTTGATTCTATAACTGTGTTAATAGAAACATAATCATTAGGTTCTATAACATAAAACCTATATGCTTTGGAATGCTCAGCATATCCAACAAAGATGCAGTCAATACCTTTTTCACCCAAAGTTTTCCTTTTTGGGTCCGGAAGCCTAACAATGGCCATACAACCCTAAACCCGCAAAAATGTCATGTTGGGTCGTTTCTTATACCAAAGTTCATATGGGGTAGTCTTGTTCCTTTTATTATGAATCTTATTCAATAAATAGCAAGCCGTTAACATGGCTTCTCCTCAGAACCCATCACTCAAACCCGAGTAAGATAACATGGAATTATCCATTTCTTTAAGAGCTCTATTTTTCCTTTCAGCCGCACCATTTTGTTGTGGTGTGTAAGGAGCCGTAGTTTCATGAATGATTCCCAAATTGGAAAAATACATGATCATAATATTCACCACCTCTATCCGTGCGTAAGGTTTTAATCAAGTCATTTTGTTGCAATTCAACTTCTATTTTATAAATTCTAAATTTATCTAGGGCTTCATCTTTTACATGTAGCAATTAAACATAGAAAAACCTATAGGTGTCATCTATAAAAGTTATAACATACTTTTTATTGCTTAAAGATGGTGCTGCATAAAAATCACACAAATCACTATGTATTAATTCAAGTATGACAGATTTCCTTGTTATACTTTTAAATGGTTGTTTAGTGATTTTTGTTAACATGCAAGTATTTCATTTTCCAGGATTTTCATCAATAGCAGGAATTAAATCATCTTTAGACATTTCAAGCATTCTTTTATAGTGTACATGTCCTAAACGAGCATGCCATAATGAGGAATTAACAACAGTAGAAGAAGACATATAAACAGAACCAGAATCATCAGGAACTTTATTTAAATTTAACATAAACATCCCATTATTATAATAACTAAATCTTACAAATACACCAGACTTCAATAAGATATACTTATCGGATTCATACACTTATTTGTATCCACACTTATTTAATACAAGACCAAAAATTAAATTCTTATGAAGTTTTGGTACATACAACACATTAAACAAAGTAATAGATTTTTCAGAACTGAATTTTAACACCACACTTCTTTTTTCATAAACAGGAGCGAAATGATCATCACCCATGTAAAGGACAGATCCGTCTTCCACCGGTTCATATGTCATAAACCAGCAACGATCTTTACAAACATGAGTTGTGGCACCAGAATCAATCCACCACATAATTGCATAAACCTGCACATAAAATGCTGCAGAAATTAGTGAAACAAAATATTTAATAAATCTATTCCAAACATGTACTAAATTCTGACCTTGGTCTTGGGATTGGTCCTTAGATCCCTTTGCCGAACCACTAGCACTTGCGTTATTCTTCTTGTTTTCACTACGAAAATCCCTCTTAAAGTGATCGGTTTTGCCACACTTCCAACATTCCAATTTAGGTTTGTTGTTGGAACCAGAACCACCATTGTTATCCTTGAAACCACGTTTCTTTCCTTTGTTTTGTTTGTTGTTTTTATTCTTTCCACCCTCTTACGTCATGTTCACCGAGGGTCCAGCAACTTCTTTTCCTTTGCCTTTGTCACTTTCCTGCTCCCTTAGAGACTCCTCTATGCGCAAGTGACTACCAAGTTGAACCAAAGACAGATCGTCTTTACCATGTTTTAAACTATGTTTGAAATCCTTCCAGGAATGAGGCAACTTGTCTATCACACTTGAAACAGATATAGATTCATCCATTTTCAAACCGTGTTGTGTGTATTATCTAAGGATTCTAAGGAGTTCGTTGAATTGTTCCATGACAGGCCTGGAATCGACCATCTTGTAATTATTGAAATTACTTACAAGGAACTTCTTACTAGAAACATCATCTGCCATGTACTTAGATTCAAGAGAATCCCACAACTCCTTTGCAGATTCCATGTTCTGATAAATATCAAACAGGGGGTCAGACATACCGGTGAGTATGTGTCCTCTGCTGATGTAGTCGTCATTCTCCCACTTTGCTCTGCGTCTGATTGCTACCACTGTATCGTCCTCCAATAACTCTGGCATCAAGGTAGTCAGAACATACACAACCTTTAAAGTTGTCAAAAGGAAGTGCATCTTCTTCTGCCATCTTCGAAAATCCTGCCCTTCAAACTTATCTAGTTTCCCAAAGTTAGTAGTCATCTCTTTCACAGTACTTCCTCCAGCCATGATTATCACAGAATACTTTATACGGTTGTTAGAAATTTGGTGAGGGTGGGTGATGATAATCTTGGATATCGTTCTTGAATCGTGTTGAATTCACTTTCCGTATAAAGTATTTCGACCCTTTATGTGCTTGGGTATCACGAAATCTTTAAGGGGATAATTCAAGAAAAACACTTTAATTCTAGGCACAAGAGATTAAAGCAAGAACAGAGAGGAATTATGTGATTTTTGTATGTTATGTGAGACCATATGTTTCTGTTAATAAACAAAAACTAATGACAGTTAATGTCGGTTAAAGGTAGTTAAAATCGGTTAAAATCGAACACTCACAACCTTCACCAACAGACATGTTGGTTAGGTTTTGGCGGAAAAAACTGGTGGGTCTTCTTAAACTGATTCATAAAAATTGTTTAGGTTTTTGGGCGCTGCCCCAAACCCCGCGAGGGGCGCTGCCCCCTCGACCCCTACCCGTTGACCTGGCAGCGAGACCCCAGCAAGGGGCTCTGCCCCTTGACCCCACAAGGGGGCGCGGCCCCTTAACCCCCGCATTTTTTGTCGTGGTTGAGTTCATATTAGCTCAACGAGTGTGCACTCCACACTTCCCGAACTCGTATCCGAGCCAAATATGAAATCTCATTGGTCTCTAGTAAATCGTAATTACCTAAAATAGTTAATGACACTAAAATCACCAACAAATCCCCCCATTTTAGTGTAATCCATGATTTACTAAAATATATATAAGAATATATACAAGTATATATAAAACAAACATAACGAAACAAATAAATGCATAAATAAAAATGTCTTGCGATTGAATTTTCATCTTAGTATAATACAAATTCCAAATACTCGAGAATCGGGGTGTCGTAACAATTGAACCCGTCAACTCATTTGAATACCTAAAGATATTATACACATAAGTTTCTACAACACTCTATTGTTCGTACTTGACACTATTACAAGCCATGTGTCCTTATCCATTAATGAACATATAGGAAGCCAAGTCTAAGCTTCTTGAAGCGGCAAAACTTCATGCTCACATAGGTGGTCCTTTTAGTCTTGCACCTGCATGTGCAATTTTTCTAAAGAACCATTAAGAAGATATTCTTCAACCTAACCATCACTTGCAGGTCTGAACACATACCTCAGGAAGATAAACACACGTGTTCCAATCTCTAACTATGAGCTTTCCACATTGAATTCAGCTTCTAACGTTGTATTAGAAGGGAATTGGGTATCTCATAGGTAGTAGATCTAGATGGACTTTAATCCCATCCCTATCACTGACTTAATCACTAAGTCTCTAGCTAACGCCTTCGTCAAGTGGTCAGCTAGATTATGTTGTGACTGAACAAACTCAATAGATATCACACCATTCATGATTAGCTCCCTAATCATATTATGTCTAACACCTAAGTGTCTAGACTTACCATTATATATTTTACTATACGCTTTAGCCAATGTGGCAGCACTATCACAATGGATAGAAATCGGTGCTATTGGTTTCGGCCATATTGGAATCTCATGTATCAAGTTTCTTAGCCATTCTGCTTCTTTACCAGTAGCAGCCAATGCTACAAACTCAGATTCCATAGTAGAACCAGTTATGCATGTTTACTTCTTGGAAGCACATGAAATGGCACCTCCCCCAAGCAGTAACACCCATCCACTAGTAGAAGATGAATCTTCTACATGATTTATCCAACTAGCATCTGAATAAGCTTATAACACCGAAGGATATCTAACATAAGATAATTCATAGTACATTTCAAGTACTTGAATACCATTGCGTCTAATAGGATTACTAGTAAACCTGCTCAATCTACCAACTGCATAAGCAATATCAGGTCTAGTGCTCGTCATAGTATACATCAAGCAGCCAATGGCTCTTGAGTATTCGAGCTGATCCACAGGTTTCCCTGTATTTGGCATAAGCTTTTCTATCGGATCCATGGGAGTACACATCATAGAACAATCTTCACGATTAAATTTCTTGAGTACTTTCTCAATATAGTGAGATTGTGTAATTACAATCCCTTTATTTTCACGTTTAATCTTAATACCAAGAATAACATCAGCTTCAAGCCGATCCACAGGTTTACCTGTATTTGGTTTAAGCTTTTCTACCGGATCCATAGGAGTACTCACTGGAGAACAATCTTCACGATTACATTTCTTAAGTATTTTCTCAATATAATAAGATTGTGTAATTACAATCCCTTTATTTTCACGTTTAATCTTAATACCAAGAATAACGTCTGCTTCTCCCATATCTTTTGTTAGGAATAATGTTCTCTTAACTTAGTACCGTTAGAACAAATAGTTAGTACCGACAGTTATACTTAGTACCGACAGTACAAAGTGTTAGTACTGCTGGTTAGTTAGTACCGTTAGTATAAAGCTAGTTAGTACCGATGACAAGATATTTAAAAGATATTTAAAAGATATTTTTGAGATATTTGTCAGAAAAATATGTAAGCCTTTTAGGGTTATCCTTATGATATAAAAGGAACCCTAGGCATAGTTAGTCACGTGAGTTCAATACAAGATCATACAGAATATACAATATCATAGTTAGCAATCTGTGACCTTCAAGAACACTTTAATAAAGTTGTTATTCAGATTGATTCATTGTTTTTCTTAGTACTTGTGTTAAGATTCCGCATTAACATATAGTATTCATAATCATTGTTTCTACATAGTCAGTTGTATTTATACATCTTGACTATCATCCTTTATTGGTTGCAAAGATCCATTCAGTTTAAAGGAACCTCAATTGGTATCAGAGCCTGTTAAGAAACTCTGAATAAGAAGAACAGATAAAACCAGTTATTCATCTTCAAACAAAGATCCATTCAGTTTAAAGGAACCTCAATTGGTATCAGATCTAAACAACAGAAACGGATCTATTCAGTTATTCATCTTCAAACAACAGATCTAAACATGTCTGGAACACATGATGAAATTCCACCACCACCACCACCTCCACAAGAAACACAACAAAAACCAACACAACAAACTCCTCAAACAGTCTCAACCATCAAACT
>BQNB010107121.1:0-21711 GCA_026074375.1 Tanacetum coccineum | reverse complement strand
GTTTATATTGTGCAAGTGTTGAATTTACATAAAGTCGAATCTAGAATTTTTACAAACACTTTAAAACCTTAAATTAAAAAGCGGTAAATTATTCAACCCCATCCTAGTTTTCCACATATAGTATAGGTTTAGGGTAAGACCAGGTCGTTCCACAGGATTGGTAATTCTAAAAAGAGTCTATTATATTACGAAAAGGGTAAATCTTATAGACTGTCATGATCTAAAGATTTCAAGGTACTTCAAGATATAAAAAGATGTTGTTTGGGGGTACGAGAACAAATATGGATAAACTTGGATGGATAATGGTTCAAGAATTAAAGTATAATCGATTAAATAAACGAATAGTTTACTAAAACAATTGTCTATTTATTATAATTAAAAATCCTTTTGGCGTTTACTTTTGATTAAAAAATGCTTTAAGATCGATTCAAGTTTAGAAAATAGGAATATGAACTTTCTTAACCAAGTTCGTTAGACATGGGGTTAAGCATTAAACCCTTTTACCATTGGTTAATGATCATTTTGTTAGCCAATCCTCACAAGGCTAGCATCTAGTTGTCATAGACAAACAACTTGGAAATCAAGCATTTAGCTAGAGTCTTTCGACTTATAACCGAACTAGAATGATGATCAAATGATGATTAATAAGTCCAAGTGTAAAAACATCAAGTTCATATTGATAGTTTCAAAAATTCATTAAGTTATCCAAGTTTAATCCATAATTCCCTCATGATCCCTAAACAAACATGTTAAACTACTCCATATTCATCAATTCAAAACACATAACAATCATGATCAATTCAAAATTCATAATAATAAAGAAGGGAAATGTGTTTATACCAAACTTAGTAGCAAAATATATTGATTCTCAATAGTTTCCTTTGAACAATAATTCCAACAACCTGAAAATTCAACTATAGCCACTATAAAACCTTCTTAACACAATATTCTAAGATCAAATGGGACTTTCCTCTACTAAAACCTAGAATGTGAGGAAGAATAAGGTTTATTCTTCAATAATTCCCTAAGAACAATTTCCTAACTATTATAGATGGTAAGAATGAAGAATAGGATGAGAAGAATGCTTCAAGGGATGATTTTCTCCTCCAAAATCGTGCTCTATTTATACTTGAGGATGGTGCATCAGTTGCTAAAATTTGGGGAGTGAAAGGTTGCACAATCATTGCAATCATTTATGACTTGGGAGTAACTGCAGGAGAAGTGCGCCGCACAAGGAAAATTGTGCGCCGCACTTGGTGTTTAAATAAATGGCATTTACTTCGTCTTGAAGTACGCCGCACAAGGAAAATGTGCGCCGCACTTTGGCCTTGTTCATTAACTCTTCTTTAAATTCTCTTCTAGATTCTTCATATAACGACCGTTAATGTATTTAACGGGATTCTTTTGCACGTTTAGTCCTATTCTTCATTCTTGGTCCTGATATGAATATTACACAACAAACAAGCAAACTTTGCAATATTTCATGCGTTAACATATATATTTAATGTATTTTCGAGGGATAATTTATGTTTATTTAGAGCATCATCAGTGGACCTGAAGACCCCTCTAGTAGGGTTCTCAAGAGAACGTTCTTGGTCCAGTGGTGAAGTTCCGTTAGATATCACAATAGGAGACGCCCCCTTCTCAAGGACAAAAACTCTTAACTTCGCTATTGTAAGGTCCGACTCCTGACACAATATGCTGTTAGGAAGAACAGTGATGCAAAGGATGGGAATCGTAGTCTCAACGATTCACGGAGCCATTAAATTTCATACCAAAAAAGGAATCGGAACTGTACTTTTGGCAGACAAAACTGATGAAGGAACGAAGAGGGCCAGAAAGATACTTGCCACAAACGAGGAAAGGGTCCTCAGTTGCGTCAACGCTGAGGAAAAAATTATCGTAAACGACAAGTATCCCGACCAAACGGTGACCATCGGAAAGCAGCTACCTGAACATTTCAAAAAAGAGTTGCAAAACTGATGAGGTGTCATTTTATACACTTTTTCAAGGTCGTTTAACCCCCTAAATCGTGTGTTTATGCCCAAAATAGGTACTTGATCGTTCCTTTTCAAGTATTTAGCATTTGGAAGGCATTTGGAGGAAATACACGTGACTTGGGCTCATTTAGAGAAGAAACAGACAAGACTACGAACCTACACCAACATCTCTTAAGAATTTCTACTCAGAAGCTGGAGACGACGTCACAGATTACACGTGACGCTGTCACAACCCATCTCAAGACGGCGTCACAAGATCTCCAGACGGCGTCAGATTGTATGACCCAACCCATTATCTAGAATATTCTATTCATGACGGTGTCACGATTAACACGCGACGCCGTCGCAGCAATTTTCCTATAAATACAAATCCATTTTTAGGGTTTTAAGTGTGTAACTTTAGAATAAAAGAAAGGGACAAACCCTAGTTCATTTAGCAGCTGTTAGGGACGATTTTAGGGCATCAAAACCCTATTGTACTTCCTTCAACTCATGTTTTAATCAAGTAAGATTATCTTAATCATTCAATATGTCTATGTGTTGTTTGATTCATTATTGTTCTTGCTTTACTTATAACATGCTTGGCTAAACCTTCTATTGTGTTTATTTATGATTGTATGAAACCTAGGATGTAGATCTTAGTGGTGTCGCTTCTTGTGATGAATATGCATGTTAGGTCTTAGAAAACTAGATTTTGTCTATATGACTGTTGATATGTCTAGGAAAACATGATTGTGTAGAAAGGATACCATCGGGTAACAGTCTTCATACTACCTTACTTGTGTGTTGCCTTAACGAAATATTAAATAGACGGCGGGTTCGTGTAATTCGTTCATGACTTAGGAAATAATTACATAGATCATCACAAGTGTGACAAAGCAACAACACTAGGAGAAGCAATCTAGGGAGTAATACATGATTAAATAAACATAATATTTTATTATATTGTTATCCCCAGTAGCTTAGTTTATTATTTAGTTTAATAGCTAAAACCAAAACCACCTCTCCAATATATGATTTTACCTACTTTCATAGAATATAAAAACACAAAAAGAATCTTCTCTCAACCCTTAAAATTCTGTTAGACCGTGATCAAGCCTTCCTAACCTATTCCCCTAGAGAACGATAACAACCCCCTAGTCTTGCCTATACTACACTACAACGGTTAGGTACACTGCCTAGGGAGTTGTAAAACTTCTTGTAGAAGTCCCTTACGACAACCGCAACACTAATACCTAAAGGTATTATCCAATAACCATTGTATCAAATACAAACATAATAAACGAATCAACCAAGGTAACCTAACCGAGTTAAACAAATGATACCAAAAATTGAACGATTATTAGAGTATAGATGATTACAAGGTATTTCCTATTGAATTAAGCACAGTGTGAGACCTTCTTTGCTCTTCTTGCCTTCTAAAAATCGACTTTTGTTGTTAGGGTTTCGAAAATATGTTTAAACACACCCTAAACTTGTGTATAGGGTTTTGTATTTATAGAGTCTGGAAATTGATCGATACGCCGTATTGGGTGATGTGGGATACGGCGTATTGGATAATTTGGCGTAAGCTCCACGATTATAATATTCCAGAATATTCATTAACCGCCTCTCAATACGGCGTATGAAAGCTTCTGGATACGACGTATTGAGTCTTCTTGTCATGGATGTCTTTATGAAGTTAGGGCACGGATACGCTGTATCTTCTTGATGGATACAACATATTGATGTAAAACCAGTTGGTTCTTCTTCGCTGACCAACGTATTATATACGGCGTATCATTGATGTGGATATGTCGTATTCTTCAAAGTCAGGCAATGGTCTTTAAGTTTGTCAAAGTCTTGGATACGGCGTATGCTTCTAGAATGATACGTCGTATACTTTTAGAATGATACGCCGTATAGGTTGTCAGAATCAGTAGACTTTCTTGAACTCTTCGTTTATGCTCCAAAATGTGTGCCTTTTCACTAACTTACACCATATGCTTGATAATTACTGCAAATAATAAATATAATCAATTAAGCATCAATTCTTATATAAAAGAATGTAAAACAAGCAATAAAGACAGGATAAATGATGCTATAAAATAAACGTTATTTGATGTCATCAAATATCCCCCCACTTGAATCCTACTTGTCCTCAAGTAGACTTTAGAAAACTTATGAAAATGTATCATAACCAAAGTCGAGGATTTTTCCTTGTAAGCAAATTTTTGTTTAATTACTAGCACACAACCAAACACCTCACGAAGTAGGACGATGAAATCACTCAAATCACTCAACTAATCTAGGTGGTAACATGTAACTAATTCGCTCAATTGCTCGGTCATGACGAGTATTCTATCATAAGCTTGACAAGGATACACATCTCCTCCACTAAAGCTAAGGAGTAACAAGTCTATAAAGGTAAATTGGGATAAGGTTTAAAGGGTTGATCGTTCTTTCTAGTCTCTATTGATACCAATATTCCAGAAAAGGCGACGAAATCACACATACACATCCATAACGATGGAATAGACATATGTGATTGTCACTCCTTAACTCGAATAAGCTAAAGAATATCTTTACCAATAGTCGTAAACCAACAAGGGCGACGAAACCATGTATACGCATCCATAACGATGGAATAGACACACATGATTTCTCAATCCCTTATTCGAGTAAAACCAAAGGTTAGGATGAAGAACAATAAAGGGTATTGAATCTTCTAATCCTTTCACCAAAAGTAATACACCAACAAGGCGGACAAAATCATACATACACATCCATAACAATGGAATAGATACATGCAATTGCTCGCATCCTCATTCGAGTAAGACCCAAGGATAGGGATTAGGAAAGGGAAAATAATTGTTGTTAAATAAAAAGAACAAAACAAATAGATTAAGTCTAAACAAATAAGGTACAGTGTTGCTAGTAATTTCCCCAACCATCCCTTGAAGAAGACACAAAATCATAGACATTGGTCAGATATTGTTCATATAGGATAACATTACTATTACCCATATCAGCATTATTTGAGTCAATAACAGTTGACTGTTACACTTCGCTATGAATCTCATGCTCGACCTGATCATTATTACTAGCAACATTAACATTTTCTAATCAGGTACCTCAGATAATATTGATGCATCGGATGAGCTAGCTTATAGATTTGTTGGCCCAACTGATGACAGATTGGCCATGAAGATAGACTGAGCAGTAGGTTCATCATCAACATCTGAGTCAAAAGCATCACACTCATCTGCTTGGAAAATGTTATCTTCATTCCGAGCCAAATCCTTGACAGGTTGGTTATCCACATCAACATCAAAAGTGTTAGGTTGTTCTCCAACCAGAAAGAGTAACTCTTCTTCATCCAGTACTGCTCCATTCTCTTGGGCTTGCATCAGCAGCATCTTGTCCTTGAAGTAATCAGAATTCTGTGGACACTTCGGCTGAGTGCAGTTCCGTGCAATATGCCCTATCCCATTACAGTTATAACACTTGATAGGTTTTCCCTGACCTGCATTAGCATTTCCAGCTCTATTATGTGTACCTCCAAAACCTGCTACACCATTTCCCCAAGAAAAGTTCCTCTGATTTTGATTCTGTCGTCCTTGAACAGTCTGAACCACGATCTGACCACCCTAAATGGTTGCTAGATTTCGGGTGTTAGATGAGGTTCGAAGTTGGTTGTTTGTCTGTGGGAGGGTTTCTTTGAATGATTAGGTGAGTAGTGCAAATTGTTTGGTGAGGGTGTCAAGGATTTCATCAGTTTTGGTGTATCTAGTGTCAAGTGATGATGGTTCAGCAAATTATGGATATGTCATTGATTGGACATTTTGAGACTGAGAAGGTGTTGTGGATGATTGATATTGAAGAGACTGACTCTGTGACGGTTGGGAGTAGGGTTGCACACTTGAGACAAAGGCAAGCAGATCATTAGTGGGTAGAGTGATTCTTTCAATTATCAGTCGATCTTGTGCAACATGCTTCTCATGTTGTTTCAAGTATACATACAGTTGTTCATGATTTGTCTCTTTCAGACCTTTGTTCAGTTTAACTGCTGTAACAAATTGATACAGCAATTCTATACACGTAAAATATAAAATATAATATATGATGATGGAAAATTACCAAATTACCCTTGAGGACAAAGGTAAAAAGGAACATCTTCAAATATATATATATAATATAATACGTATATTTACCGGGAAGTATGATTCCCGGGTCGTTTCCCCAACGATTTATGAAATTGAAACCACGTTCTTGTTTGGACAATGATTTGAATGAAATCGAAGATTGATTTGATTTTCTATATCTACTAATTAAAAACAACAATTAAAATAAGCAAACAATAACAATTACACAAATAACGGGAGCAAAGAAAACGCGACAAATAAGCAACTAGGGCAAAATTAAACCCTACAAATGCAAATTTAATTTCTAAACCTAAATTAAGACAAAAGAAAATTTTAAGAAAAAGAAAATTATTTTTTTTTTTGATTATTTTTATATTTATTATGAATTAAAAACTAACTTAACCTATTTAAAATCCTAAAGAATAACAAATTAATTCCAAAAAATCCTAAAAATGATTTTATAACTTAGAAAAGTCTAAAATAATATAAAAACTCAGAAAACTATTTTTAACTATTTTTAATATAAAAATTCTATTTTATAAAACTAAATTAAAAAGTTGAAAATGAAAATAAAAATATAAAAGAGGTAAAAATAATTTTAATGCATGAAAACCTAAAGGTAATTATCCTAAAACTAAAACTATTTTTTTGAATTTTTAAAAATTATTTTTCTATTTTTAATTGATTTTCGAAACTTTTTATCTAAGAAAAATCATAAAAATTAAACAAATAAAAGGAAAAATCTGGAAAAATCACTAAAAGTCCTAATTGATGTAAAGAACAAGTGAAAAATAGAAGCAAGAACCCATCTTGTCTAATAAGCTGGGGAAAAGGCTAAATAAGCTACAGCTTTAATTTGGGCTTAAGGCCCAAAACGTATACAAAGATTAAATGAAAGGAAAAACTCACGGATGAGCTATTGTAGCAAAACGGTTAAGGCAATGGGTGTGTGAGCAAGAGGTGTTGGGTTCGAGTCCCAGCCTTGGTTTTTGTTAAAATTTTTTTTGTTATATTTTTGAAATTTTGAAAAACTTATAAAAGAAAAGTTGTAAAGAAATTTAAAATAAGAATTTTACTAAAAACAACTGTTAATGAAAAGCCCAAAATAAGCTGTTATTCAGCTGGAAACAAGACAGAATTACTTAACTACTATTTTTGGGTTTTTCAAAGTTCAAAATCTCATAATAAGCTAAAAATAAACCAATTAAGCTACTTTTAACTTCAGACTAAACTAATAAGCTAGTAAGATTTATATAAGCACAAAAACAAATAAGCTAAAAGCTAGAAATCAAAATAAGCTTATAAGAAAACATGAAACCAAACAGTCCCTAAGGCCTACTTAGAGCTTAAAATTAAGATAGGAAATGAGCTTTTTTAGAAGTAAAACTTGCTTTTTCAGTTAGCTAAACTCAAAAACTATATGAAAAAACTTTGGAGAACAAAAGCTTTACAAAACAGACAGAACACTCAGAACATGCTGATTTTTCTTTAAGTTTTAAAAATGAAGGATGCTTAATTTTGAGCTTAAAAACAGATAAGAAAAAGAGCTTTTTATGGAAAAACAAGTTAAGATAAATGATTAATGACCTAAATACTACTAAAGCTTATGAAAAGCTAAGGCTAATAATTACTAAAACACTATGAAAAATAAGCTAGAAAGCAGGTCTGCTGCTGATGCAGTTTGCAACTATGAAACTCAAATCAAATTTTAACAAAGTGCAGACCAAAGAAATTACTTCTACTTTATCTAAACACAAAATGCCAAGCAAATTAAGCTAATGCAAAGACTAGAAATGAATTGAGCTTATAAATGTATAAGCTACTTGACAGATTTGAACTTAAATGAAACTAATCTTATGAAAACCTGAATTAAACTAATCCAGCTAATAAACTCTACTCTAACTATGTTATTTATGACATTTAACACAATTGTAAGAGACCAAATTGCCACTAGCAGTTTTAACTTATAGTTAAAACTGCTATGCCAAACACTCCTTTAAACATCTTAAAATCCAATTAAGCTTATCAAATTGAAAACTAATGATGCAAAATTAAAGACCAGATAGCAAGAAAATATTGACAGACCTAATGAACTTATTCTAACCAACAATTAAGCCAGAGATAAAGATCTACAAGTTATGCTACTATTTTTTTAATGATTTTAAAAGATAAATTATGAAAACTAAGATGTAAGATATGCAACTAGAAAACAGATGATCAATTAAACATAACAAGTACAATAAGACATATTAAAGCACTAATAAGCAAGCTGATAAGCATAATAAGCAAAATTAAGCTAGGAAAATTAAGACAGTTAAAATGAAAGAAAACTTACAAGAAGCCTTAGCTAAACAAAGGCATAAATGCTCAAATAAGTTGTCTACAAGCTCTGGCTTATTGAGAATAAGCCAGTAAAAGTCCATATGAGCTCTTCCATGTTAAGCTCATCTTCCAAAAGCTCAAAATCCAAATAGCCAAGGTATTAAACTGAATTTTAGGTGTAAGTAGATTAAGTGCCTATTAATAGCTCAATTTAAACTTAGAGACTCAAAGAGCTTGTATGAGCTTATTAGAAACTTATATAACATTAGATAAGAACATTTGAGAGTATAAATAGCTTAAGATAGATTTTGTAAAAGAAAAGGTTGCATTCATTAACTATAAATCTGATTACATTATATAGAAAACTCTAGTACAATAGGCTGGAAAAATTACATAAGCTACTTAAAAACAAAAATTACAATTTAACTAAAATTTCTAAAAAGCTAGAAAACTACTCCTCTTTCTGTGTGTGAATGAGAGAGGCTTTATATAGCCTCTTTATGAAGCTTCTAGGTCCTGGCAGCAATACTCCTTTCTCCTTTCTTGGCCCTTGATTCCTTTCCTAATTATTGGATGCTTATTTGTGGCCGTTGGATTGGATTTTGAGCACACGGATTGCCAACATGGCAATCCGTGTGTCATATGCCTTTGTGCTTCTTTTGTGAGTACAAATAGTGCAAATTTTCTGTCCTTGATGTGCTACTTGTCAGACCCACGTGTAGTTCCCTTTTGGGTTTCAACCAATGAGGAACCTTGAGTGACGTTTCATGGTGCCATGTCATTCCTTGTAGCTCGAATCTTATGTCCACGCCATCAATTTCATTTTGCCCCTTGATTTTGACATTGAGTAATTCGGAGAAGACAATGAACAGTAACAATTTATTTACCCGCCCTTTTTTTGACATATAAACGTTTATAAGGGGGGGTTTGACCAGGGTCATGGGCTTGTTGACTTGGGCTTTTTGTTAAAGGAATGGGCTAGGGACATGGGTTGTTTGTTTTTGGGCTTGGGTTATAAAGGTTAACAGGTAGATAACGGTTGTTATCTACTATAATGTAAATAGCTAATGACCGTTAGGGTTTAGGGTTTAATTTGTAATTTGGTTTAATTTCAAGGGCTGTTTTGGGTTTTGTCTTTTTATGGTTGACCACTGTTGACCATAGGTTGACTTTTGTTGACCTTTGATAGCATTCTCCTCCTTTTGCACACTCAATTCCGTTCCCGTGTTCGTGATTGTCCGGTTTTGACCGTTTTCTTGAGATTTTTGCAATATCCGTACCTACACAATCACAAAGACAAAACAAGCAATATTCAAGCATTTAAAGCACAATTTTGTCTTTTTAGGGCCATTTTTGATATAAAACGGATATGTGTTTTCACATATATCACACCCTATTGGTTGAGATACGTATGCACAATCCAAGGGCTCAGATGGATTTGAAGACGGATTCGATTATGGATCAATGGCTATGATGAGAGTTGGGAGGGCCTAGAAGCTTCCCTCACTGCCTATAAATAGCAGGGCAATCACACAGCTGAAGACATCTAGGAGTAGTGTAGTGTAGAATTTAGCTTTTAGCTTATTGTAGTTAATTTTAGCTTATTGTCATTTAAATTCTTGTATTTTCATTTTAAAAGCTTTGTAACTCAGTTTCATTAATAAAATTTGCAATATACTTTTAATCTTGTGTTTTTAAAATTTGTTTTACTTAATATGCAATTTAGCTTACAATGATTTGTGTGATGATTTAATAAGTCTCAATTAAGCTCAATAAGCTCTCTCTATACTACATAAGCTAGTTTGTTACTCAGTTAAGCCTCAAAAGCTTAACTGAGTTTGATTCACCCAAAATCCTTCCCAAATTCACCTCAGCTTATATTGGATGATGAACCAGACTTGGATGGGTTCATGGACAACACCAGCTTGTTCTAAACAAGTTGGAGCTTTCTAGAGTAGCTCTTTGAGCATTTGGCCTTGTTTAAGCAAAGGCAATTGTAAGTTTACCTTTACTTTACAGTCTGTTTACAATTTCAGCTTAATCTAGCTTATTTTTGCTTATTACTGTTTAAATTTACTTATTACTGCTTATTATTACTTTATAATGATGTTTGTTGCTTAAGTATAGTTCATAGCTCATTAGTTTATCTTTTACATTAAAATCTATCCAAAAACATAGCATTAGCTTATAGCTTCTTAAATAGTGTTATTTGATAGTTAAAATTTGCTTATTAGTACTATTTTAATCTTGTCATAATCTGGTATCTTAAATATAAACATTAAATCAGCCTGTTATAAGCTAAAAATGAAGTTAAGTTTCTTAAAGGGGTGTTTGGCTTTAGCAGTTCTAACCTAAGTTAGAACTGTTAGAGGGCTTAAAATCCTTTTTATCAAATTTGATCTTCAATTTGAAGTTTATAAGAGCAAGTTTTAAAGTTTGAAGCAAGTTAAATTTACATAAAAATTGTTGATTTAAGTTTAGTCACCAAAGAACATCATGTAAATAATCCGGTTAAGAGCTTATGGGAGAAAAAGAAACAAGTTACATACATGAGCTTTTTAAGATTTCCAAATAATCCTTGTTTAGCATCCTACTCATACCTAACTCTATCATTTTTCGTTCTTCGCGAATTTCGCGAACTCTTAGCCTAAAAGTTAAGAACAAGCTAGAGCTCAACACGCTCGATCGGGTTAAAATTTACTCTTATTCTACCCAGCAGGAAAGTCAAAATTATGACAAAAACACTTATTTTATTTTTGAAAAATTTTAAATTTTTTCATTTTTTTGGTATTTTGGTGGGAAAACGGGGTACGTGAGAATAACGGGTAAAAGTAGGTAAGATCATATTGAATATATACTACCCCATACTAAAATCAAACATTGTCCTTAATGTTTCCTAGCCTAAGACTTAAAAACCCCATACTAGAACTCAAAAAAGGTCGAATGCATAACTCAAACATGAAGAAAGTATCACAAATATCTTTAGCCGTTTATTAAGTGTGCTACAAGATAAATGTTAGTCGATAATAATCTTTTAGGATATCGGATTTCCCCAAACTAATGGCAAGCAAAGGCTAGGAAGCTCGAGTGGACCGGGACAAAACACCGAACACGAGAGTCTTCAGAAAATTTGGGTGAATCCTACAAACAATCACAAGTACAAACAACAAACACAAAGAACGGAAGAGTACAAGCCTCCTCACAACACATTAGAAAATTGAAAGAAAATAGATAAGCATGGGGTGCCTCCCACGAAGCGCTTTATTTTTGGTAACCGAGTCACATAGCTTGACTCGATCCCTGAATTTATTTGTCCTTAGGGAGAGTAAATGGAAACGAAAATCTCAATCGGGCTTTCATTAATGTTTGGACAAACATTAAAGCACATGAAAGTTCCGTCCCGATGAGATGCCACCGGCTCTAAGTGGAGATACCGAGGTAAAAAATGGTGTCCTCATTTTTGGTGGAGGAAAGTAAAGGAGAAACCTCAGGGTAAGTGAGAAACCGGAGAAAAGTCTGAATGACAAATGTGAAAGAATCATCATCTTCATTAAGCTCATCAACATTGTTTATTACTGGTGCATCGGTCTCAACAATTAAGCTAATCTCAACATCCGGTGGTTCTGGAGGAGGACGAGGAAATGACGGATCATCATAAAGATCAAAGTGAAATGATTCAAACTCGAGAGGTTCCAAAAGAGGATCATTTGAATTATCAGAAATAACAATGCTAATCAACCTTCCCTAATCGGGCTCAACCTCAAAAAGAAACGAATCATACTCGGGAAGAGAGTTATGAGTAGTGGTTCTGCCACTTCTCGTCTCTTCCGTATGATCGCTAAAAGTCTCGAATTCGGGTAAAGAATTATCCAAATGAGAAAGAAAAGTATCGGACTCCTCAAAGAATGAACCACTATCCGTGACGAAAATAGGGACTAAGGAGGGAGACTTGAGCACACGATTAGGAATGGGATTGTCTTTCAAAGATTCGATATTAGTAATAAGACGACTAATGTTCAATAATTTCTCACGAAGAATAACGTCTTGGATTTGAAAAATATCTTCTAAGTCAAACTCTTTCTCTTCTTGATCTTTATTCTCCTCCTCTAAACTATTGTACTCCAAATTGAGAGGTGATGCTTCAACGTACTCGATGTTCTCATAAGAATCGTCATCACTTGAAGTATCATCATCATAACAATCATCTTCTTTTTCATCAAATTCGTCTTCATCCATTCCTAGTGGAATAGGAGCGAGTTCACCAGCGAACTCCTCCGAAAGAAAATCGATCTTAGGAGACGTGATCGGAATATCTTGACTAAGCAAAGATTCAGCATCAGAATGATCATTATCACAAATATCGTCGGAAACACCCTTGGATCCACTTGGGATTGGGACGAGGTCCTCAACACTAGATTTATCTTTTTAAGGAATAGTGCTAAGTTCCTCTTCCCCCATGATTAGAGGGTCTTTGGGCTCCTCGGATGGTTCATCGGGTGTGATCGCTTTAGGCCTTCTCCATATAACAGTATACTCATCATCGTCATTATCAAAGTAGAAAAGAGGACGATTCCAGCTTGGACAATTAATATATTCTGAAAACTCTTCTCTAATATTTCGCACATCTTCAAGGAGTTTATTCATCAATTCTTGAATATCTTCTTGTTGATATTGCTTGTCCATCAAAGCATCCTTAATTTTGCTAAAACTTTCCCAAGCTATCAATATAACCTTTGGTGTTACTCCAAAAGGTATACGACTGAACTTCCTTAAGAAGGTGCAAATATCTTTCATAAAGTTTTCTCTTGCTCTTTCATCATCAATCATAGAAACATCCCAATATGGAATAAAACCTTGAATTGCCGTCTCCTTCTTCTCTTGTTGACTTCTTTTAAGAATTAGTAAATCATCCATAAGTTTAAGAAGCAATTCTTGTATAACTCCAGGTTGATTCTGCTATTCTTCCATAGCTTGCTTAATCTTAAGAAATCTCTCCTCAGCTAGCAATAAAGCCATGCACTTTTCATTAGGAGGTATATGATCATACTCTTTTAAAAAGGCTTGAATGGTTTCCATTAAGTCTTCTCGAGCTTGCAAAAGTTCTTTATTCGTCTCTTGAGGAGGATAATTGACGGGAAACTGCGGGGGTTGAAATTGGTCAAAACTAAAAGAATTAGGATCATAGCAAGAATTTTGCTCATATTAATCTTCATTAATTGGTTGACATTGAAAAGTTTCATGAGGGCCCCCGCAATTTTCACAACAAAGATATTGTTGTTGAAAATCATGAAAATCTTGCTGGAAATTAAAGTCTTGATTGTAACACGGTTTCAAATAGATGAACAGAACTTGATGTGTACAATAGTGACCATAACGAGCATCGTTCCCGCAAAATTCACAAGAATACATAGGAGGTTGTGGAGGTGGGTTGAAAACGTTAGGAGAATCATTAACAGAACTAGATTTGGAATCATGAGTGAACGAATTCTCATCTCCAGAATTGCATGTCGGATGAACACTTGGCAAAGTCTGTGGAAGCTTATTAATGGTTTGAGTGCATTGTTCTGAATTAGAGATAATCGGAGCTTTTGGTGGACAATTATAACCAATATGAGCACCGTTCCCACAAGACTTGCAAGTACATCGTAGACAAAAGATTCCATCTAACAAATCACCACACTCGTAACAACAATTGTGGTTACTTTGTAGAGGACTTTGCGAAAAATTTACACCGGGGTCTTGATTGAAGACGAATGGTTCTTGAGGTGTGCTAACAACGTTAGTGTTGTGATTGGATGACTCGAAAGTGTTTAGAATTTCATTTTCATCATGAATTGTATACCAACCTTCATTCAAACACTTTCGCACAAAAGCACAAGATCGACAATTTAGACCATCAATCGGGTTTCCACAAGTTGCACAATTCTGAGGAGGTTTAGGAACAAGAATCTTGTTTTCAAGACTCCCTTTTGAACAACCACAATTTCTAGTGTATAAAGCTCCACAAGACATGCATTCTTTAATCGAGAAGAGGGGGTTCAAACGATGATCGAGTGACGCCATAAGAATTTAAAAAAAATGAAAAGAATTAAATGGATAAGAAGAAGAAGAAGATTATTTTTGGTTTTTTTTAATCTAATTTTAACGGACAATGAGATAGACAACTTGAACCAAATAATCAAACTTACTTCACGGTAGCTCTTAAAAATTTTACTTTTTAAGGTGAGCCGTACATCGCAAGTGACACAAATGATAAGTTTTTTAAATCTTAAATTCGAGTTGGGAACTTATTATGGATAATACCTCACTTGAAGGTATTATTTGTTGGTGTTCTTTTACCAACTTTGTAACTTTTTAAATTGAAAGAGCAAATATTTTTGTATTTTTTTGTTTTTAATCTTCTACTTATACTAAAAAGAAAAGAAAAATATTTTTTACTTTTTATTTTATAATTTTATAATTTTTTTTTGGTTTTTTAACAAGAACAAAACTTTCAAAAATGAAAGGGTCTTCAAATTACGATCAACAAACTTCAAACGAGAGAATCTTAATCACAAATCCCCGGCATCGGCGCCAAAAATTGATTCACTAGAATCTTATATATACGTAAGAGTAAAATATATAATATGATGGAAAATTACCAAATTACCCTTGAGGACAAAGGTAAAAAGGAAAATCTTCAATATATATAATATAATACGTATATTTACCGGGAAGTATGATTCCCGGGTCGTTTCCCCAACGATTTATGAAATTGAAACCACGTTCTTGTTTGGACAATGATTTGAATGAAATCGAAGATTGATTTGATTTTCTATATCTACTAATTAAAAAACAACAATTAAAATAAGCAAACAATAACAATTAAACAAATAACGGGAGCAAAGAAAACGCGACAAATAAGCAACTAGGGCAAAATTAAACCCTACAAATGCAAATTTAATTTCTAAACCTAAATTAAGACAAAAGAAAATTTTAAGAAAAAGAAAATTATTTTTTTTTGATTATTTTTGTATTTATTATGAATTAAAAACTAACTTAACCTATTTAAAATCCTAGAGAATAGCAAATTAATTCCTAAAAATCCTAAAAAATGATTTTCTAACTTAGAAAAGTCTAAAATAATATAAAAACTCAGAAAACTATTTTTAACTATTTTTAATATAAAAATTCTATTTTATAAAACTAAATTAAAAAGTTGAAAAGGAAAATAAAAATATAAAAGAGGTAAAAATAATTTTAATGCATGAAAACCTAAAGGTAATTATTCTAAAACTAAAAACTATTTTTTTGTATTTTTAAAAATTATTTTTCTATTTTTAATTGATTTTCGAAACTTTTTATCTAAGAAAAATCATAAAAATTAAACAAATAAAAGGAAAAATCTGGAAAAATCACTAAAAGTCCTAATTGATGTAAAGAACAAGTGAAAAATAGAAGCAAGCACCCAGCTTATCTAATAAGCTGGGGAAAAAGCTAAATAAGCTACGGCTTTAATTTGGGCTTAAGGCCCAAAACGTATACAAAGATTAAATGAAAGGAAAGGCTCACGGATGAGCTATTGTAGCAAAACGGTTAAGGCAATGGGTGTGTGAGCAAGAGGTGTTGGGTTCGAGTCCCAGCCTTGGTTTTTGTTATTTCTTTTTTTTTGAAATTTTGAAAAAACTTATAAAAGAAAAGTTGTAAAGAAACTTAAAATAAGAATTTTTACTAAAAGCAACTGTTAATGAAAAGCCCAAAATAAGCTGTTATTCAGCTGGAAACAAGACAGAATTACTTAACTACTATTTTTGGGTTTTTCAAAGTTCAAAATCTCATAATAAGCTAAAAATAAACCAATTAAGCTACTATTAACTTCAGACTAAACTAATAAGCTAATAAGATTTATATAAGCACAAAAACAGATAAGCTAAAAGCTAGAAATCAAAATAAGCTTCTAAGAAAACATGAAACCAAACAGTCCCTAAGGCCTACTTAGAGCTTAAAATTAAGCTAGGAAATGAGCTTTTTTAGAAGTAAAACTTGCTTTTTCAGTTAGCTAAACTCAAAAACTATATGAAAAAGCTTTTTGAAAAAACTTTGGAGAACAAAAGCTTATTGAAAAAGCTTTACAAAACAGACAGAACACTCAGAACATGCTGATTTTTCTTTAAGTTTTGAAAATGAAGGATGCTTAATTTTGAGCTTAAAAACAGATAAGAAAAAGAGCTTTTTATGGAAAAACAAGTTAAGATAAATGATTAATGACCTAAATACTACTAAAGCTTATGAAAATCTAAGGCTAATAATTACTAAAACACTTTGAAAAATAAGCTAGAAAGTGACAGTTTGGCAGGTTTGCTGCTGATGCAGTTTGCAACTATGAAACTCAAATCAAATTTTAACAAAGTGCAGACCTAAGAAATTACTTCTACTCTATCTAAACACAAAATGCCAAGCAAATTAAGCTAATGCAAAGACTAGAAATGAATTGAGCTTATAAATGTATAAGCTACTTGACAGATTTGAACTTAAATGAAACTAATCTTATGAAAACCTGAATTAAACTAATCCAGCTAATAAACTCTACTCTAACTATGTTATTTATGACATTTAACACAATTGTAAGAGACCAAATGGCCACTAGCAGTTTTAACTTATAGTTAAAACTGCTATACCAAACACCCCTTTAAAATCCATAAACCTTATTTTAGCTTGCAATTTTGAAATCTAATGAATAATTTTCAAAGTCCAGATATCAAACAAACTTTAACAGACCTAATGAGCTTATTTCAACAATCTCTTAAGCCAGAATTTAAGATCTAAAGCCTATGCTAATACTTTTTAGTTATTTTTATGACATTTTATATAAAATAGATTAAAACTAAGATTTAAACTATGGAAATGTAAACTAAAAGCTTATAGCAAACATATTAAGCATATCTAAGCTAACAAGAATAAGCAAGCAATAGGCAAAATAAGCAATTATTAAGCTAGAATATTAAGACAGAAAAGCTAAATGAAAACTTACTATAGCCTTAGCAAAACAAAGGCAATGAGGGCTTAATTGAACAGCTCTGGCTTATTGAAAATAAGCCAGTAAAGTCCTCATAAGCTCATCCATGGTTAGCTCATCTTCCAAAATCTCAGATCCAATTTAAGCAAAGGTAACCAACTGATTTTAAAGGTTTGAGTAAATTAGATGGCTTATAAGAGCTCAATTTGAGCTTAGAGACTCAAAGAGCTTAATAGGAGCTTATGTGAGTAGCTTATGAAACAGTTTGACAGAATCAATTGAGATTTATAAAAGCTTATAGGTAAAAACAGATTGATGATCAATTAAACTAGGACTTTATTGATTAAAACTGATTACAATACTTTGAAAATGAAAATTACAAGAGCAAATTACATTGAAATGAAAATTTAGCTTAAAACTTCTAACTACTAAAAACGGGAAAAAAAAGATATCCAAGAGTGAGTGATGAGGTCTTATTTATAGTTGCCAGGAGAATCTTCTAGGCCCTTAGCTCTTCACACGCTCCTTTCAATCTTGGCCTTCAATCATTACTAATCATTGGAAGTCTATTGTGGTCCGTTGGATCATTCTTTAGCTCACACGGATTGCCAGTGTGGCAATCCGTGATGTGACATGTTGTGCTACTTTTGTGAGATGTTATAGCACAAAATCCATCTCCCTTGTGTTTGTTGTCAGACCACGTGTGATTCTCTTATGGGTTTCCACCAATGAGAGGGCTTGGTGATGTATTACTTTTCCACGTCAAAACTTAGCACTCAAATTACCCAACCACACTGTCAATTTAACTTTGCCCCTTGATTTGAGCTTGAGGTAAAACGGGGAAGATGGTGAACAGTTAAAACTATTTTTCCCGCGTTTTACCTCTTATAAAAGTGTGAGTGTTTGACTTTTAATAAACCCGGGTAAAATTTGTTTGACCTTGGGCTTATAAAGGGGTTTTGGGCCGGGTGTTGGTTATAAAAAAAGGATGGGCCATTGTGTTGGTTTATATAAGAGTTTAACGGGTGTTAACTCTTATAAACAAGAGTTAACACCGTTAGGGTTTAGGGGACCATTTTTGCAATTTGGGTTTCTTTGAGGGACTGTTTTGGCAAATTTGGGTTTTGTCTTTTTTTGTGGTTGACCACTGTTGACCATAGGTTGACTTGATAGCATTCTCCCGGCTCTTTGTGTGCTCTTCCGTTCCCGTGTTCGTGATTGTCCGGTTTTGACCGTTTTCTTGAGATTTTTGCATTATCCGTACCTACACAATCACAAAGACAAAACAAGCAATATTCAAGCATTTTAAGCACAATTTTGTCTTTTTAGGGCCATTTTTGATATAAAACGGATATGTGCTTTCACACATATTAAGAATCCTTGAAGTCTTTTAAGTCCCAACATAAACTAAAATTCCTTCGCCCTAAATCAATCACCAACAAATTCATAAGTATTCTAAACCCATCACCATAACCAATCTCCTTCCTTCAATACACGAATCAAAACATGACAATGGTAACTGAGTTAACTCGGCAATAACCGAGTTAGACTTAGTCCCACAACAACAATCCCAACCGTCTTCGTATTCGAATCAAAACACAAACCATAACTCATATCCTTCATACAACCAACGACTCAAAACTCAAACGCAAAAGAACATAAAAGATCTCAGTTTATTCCTTTCGTGTGTTTCATTCAAGTAGTGATCTTTAAAAGCTCAAAACCACGAAATTAAAATACATCATCGATCTTGCTACAAACAACTCACAAATCACAAGACAATAAATTTAACCTACCTAAGACCTTTTAAACAAGATCTTGAGTTACAAATTCTTGAGTTCTTCATGTCTCCTCATATTGGAACAAGTTTGTGTGTTTTTATGTAGTTTGTAAAAGATAAAAGGGGGTATGTGATTATGATTCATTTATTAGCTTCTATGAAATGGAGGTATAAGGAAGAAAGGTGCACACGAGTTGAGTTAATTGGTTTTTGTGACTGTGTGAGAAAGAGTAATAAGGGGCAGATGTTTTTGTGTTTGTGATTAGGGTATAATTAGGGTTATTTGAATATATATCTAATTTTAGTCATGGGTTTTACATAGGAAAATTTCATGGGTCAGATACATACGAAACAAATTGGGTTGCATGATATATGTAGATTTGGGCTGACTTAATAACACATTGTTGTATGGACTAGTAAAATGCTTACACTGAAAATTAAGTGGGCCTAGTTGTAACGAATGAGATTTCATAAGTGGGCTCTAATATCTGATTTCTTTGATAATCATTTGGAACATGAGATGCTAGTTTTGAATGGCATGAATTTGGTTCAACTATTTTAAACCATGGTATGGAAAGTTTACTACTGCAAGTAAATTTTAATGCCGCTCAAATGATTTAAAACTGCTAGTATTGTTTTATATTACTATAGTTCGAGCAATGAAAGTTAGTATTGTCCATGGAAGGTTAAAACTGTTTGTATACTTTAAAGCTGTTCAATTATGTTAGTACTGCTTTCTTTGTCTGAGAAGATTTTAAAACTGCTAGTGTCGTCCGAGAAAGAAGTTTATACTGCTAGTTCGGTTCGATATCAGGTGACAAAGGGAAATTTTGGTTATCGATAACACACACAAGAAGAAAGTTTTTGGTTATGATTTTTAAATGTTCTTAAACGTTTAAAAGGCTCGTATTTTCTTGGATTAATTGGTTACGAAGATGGTTATTTATCACTTATTTGAAGTTGAAGTGGAGTTTCACAGGTTTGTGTTCTTATCATATCTCAAATGGCTTACAACGTTTGAAGATAACTTGTTCATGCTTAGAAATGATGTGACGAAGACTTGACAAATCTAGCAAAGGTATGTGATCTAACTTATGGTGGCACAATGCACAACAATTTGCTTATCACTTTGGTCTGTTCCTCATAGAAAAGAATGAAGGAATAATGTAACAAGGAGAATGTGGTCTCCTTATACATTGGATTTGAGGTATACGGTTGGACTTCAAGTGGATAGTACAAGATATAGAAGACACAAGTTTGGGTTATTCTACTTCAGCATCAAGTTCATAATACTGTAGTTTCTTCATCATAATCATTACATAGATGCGTACATTCATGAATGGTTAACATATGGGTTTCATGGGAAGCTTAGATGTTAAAATGTTTAAACCATTACATGTACCAAACATGAGGTGAAGGTTTTTACTACTGTAAAGTCATTGTTACTACTGCTAGTTTAAGTATCTAACTGCTCAAGTTTATTTATCTTAACAGTCATGGAGGTATTGAGTTTATGTGCAGGCTTGGATTAGAAGTGAGATAATGGTTTGTGGTTGAGTGAAAACAAAGTGGCTTACTTTAGTCCCCAATTGATTATAACAAAAAGTGGAAGAATATTTACAAAGAAGGCGGGTGCAACTTTTAGATCCATGGTGAATTACATGGATTAAGGGGAAGTAGTTTTCATTCATATATTAACTCAAGGGAAGTTGTTTTATTTGGTTTGTCATTATCAAACTAGGAAGAAGTTGGTAAATATATTTGAGTTAGATAAAGACAAAATAATGAATGAAAAGGAAACAAGATGGACTTAAAAGACAAATTATGGGAATTCTACAAGCAGGTGGAGGATATTCTACAAAAGAATTAAAAGATTCCAAATGATATGATTCTTGAAGATAAAGATGAAGTTTATTAAAGAATTAAAAGATTTAGTTTCCTTATACAATTATGTTTTCCATTGTAAATCTAGATGGACTCTACTATATAAAGAGATCCCTAGATATAGTTTATGTGTGTCTCAAGATGTAAACACTAGGAAAAGTGTGTGTATATTCTAGGTGTTAAGTCCTCTAATGTAGACGCCTAGGTTGTTTGTGTGTTTTAGCCTCAAGGATCTTTGACTCCTTGTTATAGTTTAGATAACACATTATACCAATTGATCAAGGTAGAATTAGGGCTTGTAGTAGTCATTGTATAAAGATGATGATGAAACCTTGTTAAGCAATAATAAAGAATGTTCTTAATGTTTATTCCGCTGTGCATTCTATTATTCTTTGTTATTGTTAATCCTAGATTAAAGTTCTAAACAAACTGAGCTTTAACGATCATATGGTTTCCACAAGATCTATGATGTATTTCAAAAAAAAGAGAAGGAAGTAAAATAGTCGGTTAAAAAGAAGTTTATTCCGAAGGAATTACTTAGAAGGATCGATTATTCGTTGATACGTTACAAAAATCAACGATGTAAAGTCTTGTAAAAAGTGGTCG